>NDFF03000106.1:0-42118 GCA_002150815.3 Grammothele lineata | reverse complement strand
CTTACTCCTCAGTATGAGAGCGAAGACTGAGGAGCAGTGCGTAGGGGAAAGTCCTCCTTATATACACGAGCAGGAGTAGCATACGTAAGCGAGTGATAGACAGGATGTCCGCATGTGAACTAATACAAATACAAGGATGTACATATCCGGAACAAAGGAACAGGTCACAAGTACAGCTACGCACAGCCAAAGAATCACAGAAGCGTCGTAGAACGCACAGGAATACACAGGACAGTGATAGAAGACAAGAGACCATGCGGTATCGAAAGATAGAAGTATCGTACAGCAATCCAGTGTCCGTGACTACGTAACAGTCCTAAATACGGTAAGTTCAACATTTGTCTTCCAAGGGTTAGCGCGGCAATCCCTCCCACGTTATCATCGATGACGATGTCATCGACGACGGGACCCATCGTTCGTGAGTGTTGTCTTGCCATGCCCCATGTTATCACTATAGCTTACACCTTAGCTCTCACAAGTCGCTGCAGTGGCACCCGCTGGCCAACGAATCAATCCTTATACTTATGTTCCAACCGAGTGAGTCTGCATCCTATTCCTCGTTCTCTTTTCTATCTCGACAGGTGAGTAAACGATACTTTCACAGCTTTTGATAGAGTCCTTGCTTCTCGTTCATACGTTCTCTGTCGTGCAGTTCTTCACTTATGGCAAGCATATCATTGTCGCCTATGGTGGTTGATCCCGACAGCGTGCGTTGCTGGTATCGGCGAGATCATGGGATGGGCTGCACGGCTCTGGTCCAGCGAGAACGTCTTTCTGCTTACGCCGTATCTCATGCAGTGCGTTTGACTGGCCTCATGTTCCCTCCGAGTCCTGACAGCCCAGTCTTCAGGACATCAGCGACCATCATCGCCCCAACTCCTCTTATTGCCGCCAACTTCATGATACTTGGCCAAATCATGAACAGAATGGGACAGTCCTACAGCAGACTCGGTGCGAGAACCTGTGCGTTGAGTCACCTTCCTCGACCTTCTCTAAAGTTATTCGCTGACGTAGAGATATTAGATGCGCTCGTTTTTCTCTCTTGCGTGCGTAGTGGATTTATGTGTCATCATCCGGGTCGACGATTCTGATTGGTAATTATACAGGACGGTATAGCTCTACTTATCCAAGCTGTGGGCGGTGCCAAGGCATCTGAGGCAGTCAAGAACGGTACCGACCCTGATCCGGTACGGGTACAATGAAAGGGGTAGTTCCGACGTTGACTGATAGAATGGCTTGCATAGGGCGGCAACATCATGCTGGCCGGCGTCTCATTCCAACTGGGTAGGCGATGGGTTCTGCTCTTGATGCTGGGATATGGCGTTGGCTAATTCAATCAAAGTTGCATTGGTCATATATGCTTGTCTCGGCGCCGAGTTCATCCTCCGTTATATATATGGCCGTCCGTTCAAGAACATGGGCCATCAACTTCGCTACGAACCTATGGAAAAGAACGTCAAGCTGATTGTTGTGGGCCTGGCTTTCGAATTTGTGTTCATTTTCATCCGGTATGCACGTGCGGTAGCCCTGCAGAGTCATAACTTAGCTAACACTCGGTCCGCCAAGGTCAATCTACCGTACAATCGTCAGCCATCATCTCCGTTGGGAGAATCACGCTGACAGACCTTGTGTCCCGTAGGAACTCTCCGATGGCTGGCGTGGCGTGATAATAACGACACAGGTTTATTTTAGTGGGTGCTCTCAACTTAGATATGGGCTCATGTTTTGCTAACACTAAGTTACTCGGAAAGACGTCCTTGATGGCGCGATGATTGTTCTCGCCATGTACACCCTCAACTTCTTCCACCCCGGGCGTCTTCTTGGCCATGCGGACACATGGGTCAGCAGTGATGGACGTACGAACAAGCATGCGGGTAAGGAGAGCGTTTGAGTACGTAGAGCTGGACACCAGCCCCGGCAGCCCGGTAGATTATCGCACGATAATTGCACTTAGTAACTCTTACCGACTGTCACTCGTTTTACGTGCTACCTCCAAGAATCCTAATTCGTCATGTCGCCTAAGACTAAAGCGTAGCAAGTCTTCAGCGCGAGGGCCCTCAGGGAGAAACCCTGTCTTGTTAAGCAGGGGACAACGCCCCTGTTTATTATAGCCTGTCTCCGATCTCAATACGATCATCCGGACGCGCTAGTAGCGTAGAGTCATTGGCAGCGGCGACTTCGTCCGTTTTTATGACTTCGCCGAGTCGGAGCATTCAGGCGGCGAGTCTGAGTTGGACAGGCTTGGTAGTGACGGGTACCCGCAGGACAAATTCCACCGAAAACAAGACACATCGGATTGGCGTTGGAGGTGAGTTCAAGTTGTAGGAGGGACTGGGAATGACGTTGAACCCTATTAGTGGGTGCCCGGTGAACGGGCCCCCTGTGCTTATCTGTCTCGATCTGAGGCCGTCTCGAGCGGGCCGGATGGTGACGCGGTCTGGTGGCCGCAGTCGGCGATTCCCCGAGGTTCCGAGCAGAGCGCATCTGTGTGGAGGCGTTGAAGACGGTCTGAGTGAGGCCGCGCCTCGAGAATACGCACATTAGTGGCTGTGCGCTCCCGCGGCTTTGTCACTCGCGAGTCTTCCGCAGCCAACCAGACGGCGCCGGCTTTCTACCGCAACGTCACCGCTCCCGACGCCCCCTCGCCTGGTTAGGAGGCGTATATGCCTCACAAAACGGGCTCATATGATACTAATAATAGGCTGCTATTCAGGTAGGTTGCTCGCACGAGCTCCTCATCAGGTTCGCGGGTCCCAAACTGACACGCTTCGGTTGAATTCAACATACAATGCCTCCTATGTATTTCTGCAGTTCACCACCATTATGCGCCGTTCCGCAGGTTCAAATTCAGCAACATAACGTCCGTATACATATTTGAACGACTCGACAGCCCCACGCCACTGTGGAGGTGCCAACGCTGACAAACCTCGCAGAGCGCCGGCGGCGGTAGCAGTGGGGCTTATGCGCGCATGACGTTCCCCGATCCTCCCTGTTTCGTGCGCGGGTCCAATGGCCCTCCCACAGATCGCGGCCAACTAGACCTCTGATCGCTAGCACCAACACCATGGGCTGACTAGATTGCGATGACTGGGGCGCGACTGCCCCGGACGAGCTTCTGCCAGCCACATTATATATCCACTCCAGCTCGCTCCGCAAGTACGTCCTCTGTCTGGCTCTTTGTCCTCTTCCCCCGTATCTCGTCAGGTCTCCCATACAGCTCCTTGTTCAGATCCGCCCTCAAGTAGAGCCATGGAGTCTCCCTCGAGCTCCTCTACCGCGTCTCTCGACAGGACAAACCCGGTGCCGCCACCACGGTTCCGGGCCCCCGAAGAAGATTCGCGATCATCCACCGTCTTCGACCTCGATAGTGGCCGACAACGGGAGGACCGTGACGAAGAAGACGTCAACTCCGAGTTCGAGCGCGAAGCTTACGGTCCTCCCGAGGGCGAGAAGGGAGTCGACCCGTACGAGGTGCGCATGGGCCCCGAGGACCCGGATAACCCGAAGGCGTGGTCTCGCCCGTATCGCTGGTATATCACTATGCTTTCCGCCACACTCCTACTTAACGCGTACGTCGTAGCGTTCTATTCTTACGTTTATATCCTGACGCGCTTGTATAGCACGTTCGCGTCGTCCGCGCCAGAAGGAATTATCCCGGACCTCATCCAGCAATTCACGTTCAGTCGTGAAGTCGCGACGCTCACAATCGCTATCTTCGTCGCCGGGTACTGTGTCGGCCCCCTTGTCTGGGGCCCTCTTTCCGAGTCCATCGGACGCAAGCCCGTCTTCGTGGGCAGTTTCGTGGTGTACACGGCATTCCAGGTCGGCAATGCACTAGCAAAAAACACAGCATCTCTGCTCGTGTTCCGCTTCCTGGGCGGGGTGTTCGCAGCTGCGCCACTAGCCAACAGCGGGTAAGTCTTCTCCTATGGCTCGAAGGAACGGGTGCGGTTCTCATATGCGTCTAGTGCCGTGATCTCGGACATCTGGGACGCTGACACCCGCGGCAAGGCACTCGCTCTTTTCACTTTGGCGCCTTTTGCTGGTCCCAGCTTGGGGCCGACAGTCAGCGGTTTCATGGCCGTAGCTGGAGTTTCGTGGCGATGGGTCTTCTGGCTGCTAGCCTGTTTTGCAGGAGCCTGCCTTCTAGCCGTGACGTTCACGCTCCCCGAGACGTATGCGTAAGTCCCTCTTATCACCCAGCTCGTTAATGTGCCTAGCTCATGTGCCTTAGACCTGTCCTCTTAGTACGACGTGCCCAGAAGCTGCGCAAGGAGACTGGCGATGATCGATACTGGGCACCCCTTGAGCGACAGACGATGACTTTCGGACAGCGTGTCAGACATGTTCTGGGCAGGCCGTTCGTTGTTCTCGTAAATGAGCCAATGCTCATCGCCATCACCCTCTACATGAGCGTACGTCTTAGTCTATTTCTATATCTTTCCCCTCCGCTGACTTGGTACCTAGTTTATGTATGGTTGCATCTATCTGCTTTTCGAGGCGTACCCCATCGTCTTCACCGAAGGCCATCACTTCAACGAGGGTATCTCCGGCCTCATGTTCCTCCCCATCTTCGTAGGCGGCCTCCTCGGCTGTCTCATCTACCTCATCTTCTTCAACCCCCGCTACGAGCGCGCCATGACCGCCTTCGCGCCCCACCCCGTTCCTCCCGAGTATCGCATGGAGGTCTGTATGTGGGCGGCACCCGTCTTCGCCTTGTCCTTCTTCTGGTTCGGCTGGACGTCGTACCCCTCCATCTCGTACTGGGCCCCGCTCATGGCGGGTGTGCCCCTTGGGATATCCGTCATCTTCCTCTTCCTCGGCCTCTTCAACTACGTCATCGACGCGTACCTCTTCGTCGCAGCCTCAGCGCTCTCCGCGATGACCGTCTTCCGCTCCCTCTTCGGCGCGGGCTTCCCGCTGTTCGCGACACAGATGTACCAGGCGCTCAACCCGCGCTGGGCCTCGACCCTTCTCGGGTGTGTCGCGATCGCGCTTGGGCCGATCCCGTTCGTTTTGAGGTGGTACGGCCACCACTTGCGCAGGCGTAGCAAGTTTGCGCCGACGGGAGATCAGCCGATCAAACCGCCGAACAAGTCGGAGAAGACTGGCGAGGAGGCCGCATAATGCGGTTTCGTGACGGTGCCGTACCCGACGCTACATCATACTACAACATCACGTATATGCCCTGGTAATCATAGACCGTATGATAGCTCACGACTACTGTGCTCCTCGTTGGATATATATACAATATGGCTAAGAGTTGTACGTTAGCGCATTTGTCGGCTTTTGGATTAATCCCTAGTAGTAATGCAGCGAGTCTGCGAGACATACTACCACGGCTGTCTTAGATCTGCCATAAACTGTGCTTCAAACTCAGAAAATTAGCCGAGTGTTTGCATGACTGCGAACAACTGGACAAAAAATCATAGCTAGGGATCACGCAGGAGCGACCATAGACCGCTCGACCGTCGACAGCAGGAGAGAGGGGTCGTCCTGAAGCTCCTCAATATTACCCGGCCGGGCCGGCCGGAGCGCCGACGGGCGCTCGAGGGCATTTTCCCTCCCGCCGTGTGCGTTCGCTCGTTTCCACTGCCTGCGGTCGCCGCCGTCTTCCTTCCCGTATCCTTGTCGTCCTTCTTGCTCGTCTCTAGGAAAGACGCCATCAAAACTGCATTGTTAATGCCTGGTACTCTGCTTCCCCATGCACTCCTAGAATTCACCCTTGCGCGTGCAACCGCGCGTCTGGAGACGCTAGCACATCAGTCCCTTCGTCGACAGTCAATCGTTCTAGGAAAGCGACGCGCACACCAGAGCGCGTTGGTGGAAAACGCTGCAGTGCAGGAGTACCTGCCGTACAGCAGCAATGGCGATAGGTCACTTTACTCTAGGTATGTCCCTGCGTTTCCAGCAGCAAGCGTATCCTTCATGCTATCATCAGGCGGCAGGTTTCTCGACAACAGACGTCGGCCCTGGCTTCGCCCGGTCTCTTTCTGTACACCCCAGATAGATTGCAGTCGGAGTTGGAGCAGCGGATTGCGGAACTGAAGGAACTTCCCGCGATGGATATGGCTGAGGTGCGCAAATCCGTACTCGCTCGCACGACCTGGCTTATGATGAATACCTCACAGGTACCAGACGAAGGAGAACCCGTATACTCCGAAGGAGAACTACTTGCTATGTATGAGGATCTCCTTGCGGACCCCTCGCACATCAAGCCCAAGCAGGATATTGTCCTAGATCCCGAAGCGCAGAAGCAGGCTGATGCGAGGATGCTCCGTCAAGCAATCGACTCCTTATATGCGTTAGAGGATCCTCCGGACTCCGCCCTAGATCTCAAGACCCAGTATACGGCTGCCATATCCAAACTGCAAGAGATAGTAGAGGCTCTGGAGAGTGCACGAGGGGATACAGACGCACCCGTTCCTCTGTCGATCATGTCTGAGGACTCGTACGTCTCGTTGGTACGTCTCTGTGTCAGCGAGGGAGATGCGCAGGCTGCAGAGCAAGTCCTCGATCTCATCAAGGTGGGTCCACTTAGCATTCTCCACTTGCTTTCCACTTGCTTAGTTAACGTCGCCGACAGAGATCGGGTTCAGAAGTGCCAGCCGTAGCAACGGAGACGGTCATGCAGGTCTACGCGGAGGCAGGTGACATTGCCAACGCCGAACGATTTGTGGCTACCTTTGGAGGTTCTCCGCTACCGGAACGCATACGCGACCTCCACGTCAAGACTCACATTCGTGCTATTGCACCTCGTACCTTCCCTACCACTGCCCTCTCCGTCCTTCATCATTACGAGACCATCGGCCTTCCCGCTCCCCAGCGCAGCTACACTCGCCTCATCAACAGTCTTTTCTGGACCCGCTCTTCTGTCGCTGAGTCGCAAGCTTGGGACCTCTTCGCACATATGCGATATGTCGCGCACCCAGATCCAGACCCTTATCTCTATGCCATCATGATCGCCTCCTGCGCGTCGCGCATCATCTCCCCCCAACCCGCCCGAGCACTCGACCTCTTCACGGAGATGACGGTTGACAAGGGACTTGCGCCAACGACGGCCGCGTACAACGCAGCCATCTATGCGTGCGCGTGCTCGGGCGAGGAGCTATATGTCAACGAGGCGTTCCGCCTTGCGAAGGAGATGTTCGACGGCCACCGTGACGCATTCGGGAACCCTGCATTCGTGCCTGACCGGCGCACGTTCTGCGCTCTGCTGGAGGGTGCTAAGCGAATTGGGGATTTGGCCAAGGTGCGATGGATACTGGCGGAAATCGTGGCGGAGAGTATGCGTGCGGCGAGGGGAGACGTCCGGCATACAGTGGTCGTCGACGAGCAAATCATGACCCACGTCTTCCATGCATACGCAGCGTACAAGGTACCATTCGTCCGCGGAGCCGTTCCCTTGGTCGAACAGAAACCGGCCGCCTCGCAAGCTGCCCCCTCCGACGCGGAGGTTACGCAACCTCCAGAGTCTAGCGCATCACATTTGGTTGATGAAGAGCCTCCCATCGAACATCCACAACCTCCCGTCGAGCTCCGCGGTCCACAGTTCTCCATTCTCCTCCCTCAGAGCCGTCCAGAAGTCATTGCGGAGACTAGAGCCCTCTTCTCCTGGATCACCTCGCCTCCAGAAACGTCCGACCGCACCGAGGCCGCACGGATGTTCGAGCACGTCAAACTCACCCCACGTCTCTTGAATGCGTACCTCTCCGTGTCCTACGCGCACGCGCTTTTCGACGAGGGCACGCGCCTATATGACACGCTCTTCATCGAGCTCAACGCTGCGAAGAACGCATGGACGTACGTCGAGGCGCTCGAGCACGCTGCCCGTGCCAGTCGCGACTTGCGCCCTCAGGCACTCCAGTTCGCGCGCCGCGTCTGGCAAGAGTGGCGCGTCGCCGAGCAGGCATGGCGCCGCCAGGAGACGGGCGCGATCTCCCTTAACGCACGTCTCATTGAGCGGGCGTACGTGGCGATGATCCGCATGCTCTCTGTGTACGTGTATATCGCCTGCTCTCGTATTGACCGTCTTCCTGACGCTGCATCCTGTAGCACCCTCAATCTACGCGAAGCGACCGAGCTCCTGCGCGTGTTCTTCGACGCCTACCCTCCGCGCGTCATCAAGAAGGCGAACCCGAAGTTCGACCTGCGCTCGACGCGTACGGTGCTTCAGGCGCCACGGCCACTCGTGCGACTGACGTCGCCTGCCGAGCTCCCGGACGACACGGTACCGCCGCTGTTGTCCTTCCCCGAACTCGAAGTCCTCCACCACAAGCTCGTCGAAGTGGGTGATGCAGCCGGGCTGGCTTTCGTCAAGTACGTTTGTATGGCGTACAGCAGCGCGCTGAAGCAGAGGAAGCAAGCGACGCTGAACGCAAAGCCGGCAAAGGAGGGAGGTGTGTCGAAGGATTGATGATGGCATGGTGGCTTAACGGCGGGAGGAGCGGCGGTATGTCATAGTGTATATCTCATAGCATCTAATTCTGTTACCCTAGACCGCATAGCGGGTGTTTATAATGGATTACCACACTCTATACCATAGGTATACGGTTCGAGGAGCTCACGCTAACCGTTAGTAGGTGGTCGAGGTATAGAACCGCGTCTTCCCTCGTTCGATGACGCTATCATAAGCACAAGAGGGTCCAGGTTCCAGGGTATACAGTACACGGCACGCGACGATACGGGAACCATCACGATTCACGCCTGCTCCGCCCTCGCCTTCAGCGCCTTCGCGTATGCCTCAAAGCACGGGATGAGGTTCTTGCCAAAGAACCACTTGACCAAGTACCCGCCGATCCCACCAAACACCTCGCGCGTCTCGTACAACGTCTTCCCGTCCGCAGTGCTACTCAGCGCCTGCCAGCGCTCCGCGCGGATGAACCACGCCGGGGCGTCCACGTTCAGCCAGGCGGAGCGGTGCGTGACGTCGTCGAAGTGGATGATCGTCTCGAACACAGGGGTGAACTTGGCGGCGGCGTCGTCCAGCGTGGGCGGGACGTGCGTCTGCATGAGCAGGTGCTTGCCCTTGGCGGGCGTCTGGTCGTCAAGCTTCTTCTTGTCCTTATCCACTACCTCCTGGGTCCGTCTGTAGAGGGAATTAACAGTATCAGCATCTCCGAGCGTGTCATTATTGAAAGCACCGAATGCTCACATCCAGGGGTTCCTATAAACACAGTGGTCAGTACAGTCGGAATCGAGGATGATAGGGCTTGTGCTCAAGTACTACTCGCCACTCGGAGTATTTCGGAAAGTCCGTCAGGATCTCCCAGACCTTCTCTACAGGCGCGTCGATCACGATGGAGGTCTCCGCGGTGAACGGGCCCGTGTATGACGGCGGGGGCAGGTTCGTGGGTTGAGCCTCGCCGGTCGACATCGTGGCACGAAAGCAACCTTTGTCACGTATCTCGAGGCCTGACCAGATGCACTAATACGCAATTCGAAGTCTCAACAGAGGGCTGTGGGGTGAGCTTATGGAACTCGAGGGAACGCTGCTGATCCCGAGTTCATGCCTGGAGATCTGTTCTCGCTTCGGCAATCCATCCCAGATTGTTCGCCATCAGACGCTGCAGATCCTGAGAACGAGGCTTCGCAGCGCATGACGACGCACGCTGCCGCCTGCGTCGTCGCATTTGCAGGAATATGCTTTTGAGAGCCAGTTTGAGCGGTAGTTGTCACTCGGTACTGTTGTTGGCCAAAAGTCAGGTAATGCACAGAGTTACAAACTGTAGTAGCTAGTCTACTATGGAAACTTGCCTCCGTCTAGCGGAAAAATATGGACATACGAAAACGCTCTCCGGCTGCATCGCCACGACTGTTTTCGTTGGACATCCTGAGAGGCGACTCCGAGACGATATGGTGGCCGCCCGTCCCGGTGTGGGCGTCTTGAAAGTGGTCTGTGCGGATCAACGAAGTTGAATTTGATGGGAGGATCGAAGACGCAATACAGACGCCCGTTCGCCTTTACAACTCGGTGCTGTTCCAGGACCAGTGTCCAGACTGTGAGCACATGAAAGCGCATATGCACTTTCTGACATTTCATTCGTGTCACTAGATCACTACCTACACAAAATATGGCGTTCAAGGAGTCCACCACTCTCCTACTCGTGGCCACGCCAGTGCTCTGGTACCTCTGGCACCGCATCTCCTCATTGTACCGGTCGCCTCTCCGGTTACTTCCAGGGCCCCCGAGCCCAAACAAACTCTATGGGCACGTCCGACAGATGTGCAGTCCGTCAAGTGGTCCTTTAGGTCTCGAATGGATTGGAAAATTCGGACCTAACGTCTTCACTCGTTGGCTATTCCAGGCATGTGCCAATGCTTCTGGCTCTTGAGCCTACCGAGGCAATGCTAATCATACATATAGATACCAGCACTGTGGACTGTAGACCCAGTTGTACTCAATCGGATACTGAACTCTCCTGTGTACTCCAAGCCATGGGAAGCCAGGGTGTCTGCTGCCCGTATCATAGGCAACGGTGCGTCATTTCTCGGAAGTAACATTGTATCCGGTCAAGCTAAAACTATGGAACTCCAGGGTTGATTTTTGCGGAAGGTAATCACAACTGAGGGATTTTGCATGCTCAAAACTGACCATACTTTCTAGGTGAAACGCACAAAAGACAGGTGCGTTTCATGTAGCATTGCTCGCTTTGCGTTCAGAGTTTGATAGTGGATGATATTCCCAGAGACGCATGTTGGTTCGTTTCGCTTCGTAAACAACTGAAGTTCGCGATGTTCACGTAAGGCCAGAACCCAGCCTTCAGCC
Source organism: Grammothele lineata (assembly GCA_002150815.3). NCBI lineage: Eukaryota > Fungi > Basidiomycota > Agaricomycetes > Polyporales > Polyporaceae > Grammothele > Grammothele lineata. The sequence continues at coordinate 31,350 of NDFF03000106.1, read as the reverse complement.
CTGGCCAGGTCCGCGATCTTATGCCTTGCATTTTCGGGGGGGCTGTTGACGTGAGGCTCGATCTATCGTCCTCGTACCCCATTATATGCGAGCTGACTTGAGCGCAGCTTCGCAATTACTGGGATGCAAAGCTTGGCGACAAGGACGACTGGTCTACAGTCGACGTGATGGACGGCCTTAAGAAAGTAACGCTCGATGTCATCGGCCTCGCAGGTGAGCACTACCTTGCCTCTATCGATAGCACTGTCTGAGACACTTACTTGCTTCATAAGGTTTTGGTTACAATCTAGAAGCCTTGAACCTCGAGGGTAAGCCAAATGAGCTGAACGAAGTTTTCAAGGCCGTATTCGGTGCTACACCACCCGTATCTGTATTCCGCCTCCTTATGGACTTTATCCCGCAACTCGACTTCTTCGTGGGTGCCCATTCTCTATAGCAATTTGTGTTTGTGACGATGCATTTATAGCCAGATGAACGCAAACGAAGAATCGATGAATCCCGCGCGAAGATGCGGGAAATTGGGTTACAACTCGTTCGCGAGAAACGGGAGGCCGTAATGGCAGAGTCCATGGATGGTGGAGTGGGGAAGCGAGACGTGCAAGGTCGAGACCTCCTTTCGCTACTGATCAAGGCAAACATGGCGACTGACGTTCCTGACGAGGAGCGTCTGTCGGAGGAGGAAGTGCTCTCTCGTACGTTCATTCTGTACCTGCCCTATCTGTACACCCAGTTCTGACAGTGGCATAGAAATACCGACGTAAGCTGGTTTGAGATACCCCATCTATATACGTAAGTATTTATGACCTCGCTTCGGCAGCTTCCTCGTCGCAGGGCACGAAACCACAAGCAGCACCCTCGGCTGGTGCCTCTTCGCGCTCACCCAAGCCCCCGCCGTCCAAGCCAAACTCCGCGCCGAGCTCCTCTCCGTCCCGTCCCCCACCCCGACTCTCGACGCCCTCGCCGCGCTTCCGTACCTCGACGCCGTCGTCCGCGAGACGCTGCGCCTGCACAGCCCCGCGACGTTCACGCTCCGCACGGCGCTCGCGGACGACGCGCTGCCCGTGAGCGCGCCGTTTCGCGGCCGCGACGGCGCGCTGCACGCGGAGATTCGCATCAAGAGAGGAGACCGCGTCGTCGTGCCCATCCTCGCCTTGCACCGCTCGCCTGCGCTCTGGGGCGCGGACGCGCTTGAGTTTAGGTGCGTGCGCTGTTTGCTTTCCTTTATCCTGGCGGTGGGCGGTTGAGGTGGACGGCGCCGGGGGATGTCGTTTCAACGTCTCTGTGTGGGCGTGCTGGCTGATGGCGTGCTACTATGGTGGCGTCCCTATGCAGGCCAGAAAGGTGGGACGACCTCCCTGACGCGGTCTCGAACATCCCCGGAGTCTGGAGCCACACCCTCGCCTTCCTGGGCGGTCCGCGTGCGTGCATAGGGTACCGCTTCGCCCTCGCAGAGTACGTGCTCTCTCTCCACACAGTCGGCTTTTGGACGCTGATGGCTGCTGTCGTACCACCTCGCGCATAGGATAAAAGTGATACTCTTCACGCTCATCCGGGCGTACGAGTTCGAGCTCGCCGTGGACCCGGAGGAGGTGATAGGGGTGGGCATGATGACGCGCCGGCCTGCGCTTAAGAGCGAGCCCAAGAAGGGCGCACAGTTGCCTCTTAGGATGCGGCCTTGCAGATTCGTATAGAGTTTCTTCTGGATGCCTGAGTCAATGGATTTAAATTATTTTGGCGATACACGCTGCGTACCACGGATATCAATCGGTCAGGTCTCTGTCAGAGACGATCGAGGCAATGCACTCCACAACTATGTAGAGTCGGTGAAGGAAATATGCGTGGTATCATTGAACATGCCATGGAGTAGTATGTACAGTAGAGTATAATGATACAAGTCCTCGCAAGCCTCAGAACATATCACTACATCGGAGAACTTATTGCACCAGCGACATCAGCTGTGTCGCCGCCGCCGGCTCCGTAGCCTTCCCTTCCACCTCCGAGACCACAACAGGCGCAATCTCCGGCTGCTGCTCCGAAGCTGCAGCATCCACGACTTCCACAGGAGCGAGCGGGGGATGTTCGCCTTGCGTGGGGGTAAGCGCCTCCTGTGGCTCGACATCCATCTCGACCTCGGCTCCGGCTTCGGCTTCGGCTTCGTGCTCCTCGACGTCGTGGCACAGAGAAGGGGTCGGCGGACGCACTGAGTCGACGAGGGGCGCCGCTGCGGGAAGAGATGTGGCTGACTCTGCGACGACCTCCTCAACGACGACGGTCTCATCCTCTTCGGCCGCAGCGGGCTCAGCGCGGGAAGGAGGCTCGATGATGACCTCGTGTTCGTCCTCCACGGGAACGTCGACGGTGGCGTCGGCGATGTCGACCTCGGGCGTAGCGGGAGATTGCTCGATGGAAGGCGTGGAAGGGGCAGGGACGTCGGTGACTTCGATTTCAGGTGTAGGAGCTTCGACCGGCGCAGAGGGTGCTGGTGCGTCTGACGAAGTCGAAGAGGGCTCCTCAACTGTCTCCATAGGGGCGTCCGCTGGTTGCGGCTCAGAAGACGTCGGCTCGACCTCCATCGCTTGCGGTTCAGATGTGTGTTCGGGAGCGGAGGTCGATGAAGAGACGGGGATGGTCGTGGGGGCCGTCACGTCCTGCGCCTCCGCGTTGGTGGGCTGCTGGGGTTCGACCTCAACCGCGGCCTCGACACGCTCCATCTTCCCCTTCTCCTGCTTCTCCGTCCACCACTTCCATGCGACACCGCGCCAGCCCTCAACGCGCTCCGCCTCGCGCTCGACGGCACGGGCGAGCTCACGACGGGCCGCGCGGACGCCCAAGTCGCCCCTGCTCTCGACGGCATCGAGCGCGCCCAGGATCCGGTTCAGCTCCTCCTCGTACGCGTGCAACGGCGCGTTGACCGGGGTGTACGCAAGTTTCGGGGCGCCCGCGAGCGCGTGCTCGGCCGCCTCGCTGTGTCCGGTGTGGGCCGCAGCGAGGGAGGGGTCGACGGTGACGGTGGTGGGCACGCGGCCGTTGGTCGGGATGTCGAAGTCGACGGTGGTGGGGAGGCTGAAGCCGGCGCGGGCGGTGAGGAAGCGCTTGCGGATGTCACGGATGGACTTGAGGGCGTGCTTGCGGCCCGAGAAGGCGCGGAACGCGTCTTGGATCTTCTCCGCCGCGGCGGTCTGCTCGGCCTTGGTGGGGGTAGGGCGGCGAGCGGCAGGGCGAGGTGAGGTGATGGGGATGGTGGTGACCGGGGTGGAAGTAGGCGAAGGGGCCTTGGGGGACGGAGACCGACCGAAAGGGAACAGTCGAACAGGGCTGGCCTTCTCGTTCCTGCGAGACGTAGACGAGACAGGAGTGGGGCGAAGTGGGCGACCAGTCCTCGTCTGCGGGATGTATGAGTACCCTGTCCGGATGAGGATAGCAGCGCGAACAAATGCTCACCTTTTCCGACTCAGGTTCAGAATCGGCGTTGGCGGGTACAAAGCCAAGGGCGCGAAGGAACGGCTCGAGAGCAGCGGCTTGCTGAGAGCGTTCCTTGCGAGCCTCCTCTTCGTCGCGCAAGACGCGGCGCATCTTCTCCTCTTCCGCCGCCCTCCTCAGCTTCTCCTCCTCGAACGCCCTCCTCAGGCGCTCTTCCTCCACAGCTCTCCTCAACCTCTCCTCCTCGAGCAGCCTCTGCCGCGCCGCCTCTTCGCGCTGCCGCTCCTCTTGGAGAATGCGGCGAACGCGCTCCTCCTCCAACCTGCGCCTCTCCTTCTCCCTCTCTAGCTCCAACAGCTCCCTCCTCCGCTGCTCCTCCAAAAGTTCCTTCCTCCGTTGCTCCTCCATCAGAAGCCGTTGCTGGTACGGGTCAAGCCCGCGGTAGGCGTAGGATGGCTGGCCTCCGAAGAAGCTGAGCGGACGTTGCCGGGACGGCTGGAATGGGTACCCGTCGTCGAGGTCCATGTCAACGTCGAGGTCGGGATAGCCATAGTCCGCATCGTCGTGGTAAGAGTTGTATGGGGAAGCGTACGCGCGACGAGCGGCGCGAGCACGGGCCGCGCGCTGGCGAGCCTCTTCCTGGGCACGGCGGGCCGCGGCGTATTGCTCGCGTGCAGCGCGTTCCTCTGCGAGAGCACGGAGGTAGTCGGAGTCTGAGGGGGTCGAGTAGTAGGGATAGGAGAACATGGGTGATGTTGTGTAGCGGTGGGTGTTGTCGACAACGAAGTAGATATGAGATGTGTGGTGAGCGGCAGGGCGGAGACAAGATGCGGAGTGTATATACCTTGGCTCAATATGTTCGAGACATTTCAGGTGTCAGCGCGTGGGCGTTTCGAGAACATGCTCTGGTCGAACATTGGCCGTCGGGGACTTGTCGAGGGCGGAGGAGCTCGGGCCAGAACTTTCGAGATATGTCTGGCGCTTACATTTCCATCTATGGACGGTGATGTCATCTCTGTCCGCGGAGCTCTCAGCGCAACCGCCACCTGCTGCTCTTCGTCTCCGGCCCGACCGCGTTGTTAATCCAACACTGAGTAATTGTGCCTCGCGGGAGGCCCATAGATGTGTAACGACGAGCCGGGGGCGATTTGAGTGGATTTCTCTCGCACGGCGACTTCAGTGAATGTGCCAATGAACATCCACCGGTAGTAACTCGATAGTAGGGCGAGCTTGGAGTCTTCTGGAGGGAACTATCTTCATTTTGGTCCTGAGATGTATCACGCACGAGATCATTTAGCCGACACGAGTGAGAGTTGGCACCGGCGCTTGATGCGCGCCAGGGACTTCTCATGGTCTAGACTTGGAAGGAGATCTCTAGCGGTCGTCGAGGCACTTGCACCACGATGGGCGCGGTATTCCAGCGCAGGTGTCCGACCAGAGCGTCCGCGCTAGACTATATACGTATATACGATCTACTTCTGTATAGACTGAGATGATGTCCGGACACAAGTGTGAGCAAAGCAGGGCTTGAATCGCCGCCTTAGATAATAGCGGGTGTGCCGGCGAGGACTGCCACGGCTGCGACACAGCCGGCGCTCAGCGCTCTCTCCGCACGCTCCCTTCCCTACTTCCTCGACCTCTCCGTCTCGCCTCACGACCCTCACGACCATCGCAGGCCTGATCACGAACTCGCGCGCCATCTGTAGCCGATACCAATCTAATATCCATGTCGAGGCGGAGCTATGCCGGCACCTCGATGCATGAGAGGAAAGCGTCCCGGTTCCGGGTCTCGGAGGACGAGCTCATCAAGTCCGTCGCGCTACCTCCTCTACTATCTTGTGTTGCTTACTCATGCATTGTCTTGCCATAAAGCTTCGTTCTGCGCGTAGCGTGAGTGATCAGTCTTGCAGTCATCGCAGTGCGCGCCCGACTGATTGATTATGTCTACCTGGCGCCCAGTCTCTTGAGCTATCGCATGCAACCGAAGCCGGTGGAGGCAGCGCATCCAGAACCCGAACGCGACAGGGACTATCATACCCGTATCTCAAACGCGGTATCCAACTCGATCTTCCAAATTGGCGATCTCTTTCGGGATGGTCAGAAAGGAGTGCGGTTTCCGAAGGACCTTATTAAGGTGCTGGAGCAGAAGTTGCAAGACATTGCCATGGGAAGGGATCCTGCGTAAGTCATTAATCTCCAGTATATCTTGAGAAATCTGGTCGCGCGACTCTGTTTGAGTGCATGTCAGCCGTAGGAGTCCGGTCGTCGAGAGACGTGCCGAGGACTGAAGACTTCTTGGGTGGTCATCATTCGGATGTCGCGCAGGTGGAACACCACTTGATTCCGCTCCTCCTCGCCCCCCCTACACACGCGAGTGCGCGTTGGTGAGGCGACGTCTCCAAGCCATGCCGGCGGGGAGAGTGTATGGCGCATGCGGTAGCACCTCCAGTCACCTCAGTGCCAAAGCGAATCATGCCAGTCCATGTCTTGCGGACTACCTTTCCTCCAAACCCTCAACATGATCCTTTCTCGGTGAACTAATTGTCCTACGTAGTTACTCCGATCAACTCACAAGAAGAACGATGGCTGTCTTCTATGGTCAAGTCAAGGACGAGACCTTCCGACGACAAATGAAAGAGAACCGCAAGATCGAGGAGCTCATCTTAATGTTCGCCACCAACGCTACCAATGTGCTAAAGAAGGAGCCAACATTAGCGGGCGACGCATGGAAGATGGAGCTGAACAACCACATCGGACTGTTCGTCCGCCTCCTGCGCGATTGCCTTCGTCACATCAGTCATGTCTCGCCAGAACTCACCGCGCGGTTAGACATGTACACGGCCAAGCTTGCGCCCCCACAGCAATCGTACTCCGACTCTGGATACGACTCTGCGTCTACTTCCAACCGCGATTCCTTCACTGCGTCTAAGCAGATCAGCACGTCGATTAGCGACATGCCTCTTGTTCAGACAGCCTCGAAACTCTTCAAACTCTCCGCTGGCCATGTACAAAAGGAGATTGACGATCTGATGAAGATCTGCTCAGAGAAGGTATGTACTATCTACTAGGATGGAGGCTTTAGATCTAATAGACGTCTAGGCTGCATTGAACGATCTCAAGGTATATTCTATACTGGGTTATTGGAACTCAGATTACTCACGTTCCTCTAGACCTGCTTGAAGAACATCAACGCGGGCGCCCCTTTCCCCTTTCGACGAGAGGACTTCGAGAGCGACGCTGCTTTCCAATATTGGAAGACCATCGAGACATCACATCTGTCACAACTCATGGTTGTTATGGTGCAGTTCAACCCCGAACTAGCCAAATCGACACCTTCAGAAGCCCTCCCTTCCACCGACCGCCCGGGATCTATGTACTCGACGTACTCGTCAGGACGGCCTGGATCTTTCTATGACAATGGCATGACGCAGCGCCATCCTTCTATTAGCAGTCGGCACTCCGTAGTCTCGCTAGGTCCGAGTGACCCCGATGGCGTTTCCGGTGCTCTTGAAGGTGACGAGGAGATTCAGGTTGGCTTCCACTTCACGTTCATCCCTCCAAATCCACGCAAATACTACAAGCGTCTCCTGGAGTACTGCATCGCTGCGGACCTCGAGGCGATGCTCAGCCCCGCGGTCGGCGACGACGACGAAGTCTCTCTCGGCATCCTTTCGCCGCCGCACATCGAGCTCATCAACGAGATCGCCCTCCGCTGGCGGATCGGGCAGCCGTACCGCGTCGCGTGCTTCCTCGACATCGTCCGCCAATTCTACGAGCGCAACGAAGTACCACTGGAGTGCGTGCCCGAGGCGCTCAACAACATCGCGCGTATGGTCGGCGAGATCGAGCTCGAGAAGTGGCCGAAGCAGGACGTGGACTACCTCGCGCAAATCTCCGGCGGCCTCTTCAGCACCTTCCTCTCACACCTCTACCACAGCCTCGACGGTCTCCCGCAGATCAAGCCGTCCGACGTCGAGCCGTACCTCCATGTGCTCGAGATCGTCGGCGACCAGGAGCTGCTCTCGCGCTTCAGCGTGGACGTCAAGGAGCGCATCATGGAGATCCAAGTGCAAGTCCGGGAGGTCTCTGCGCGCTACTACGGCAACAAGATGCACGAGCTGCAGTCCGCGCCCGGGGTCAACCGCGCGCTGCCGATGTTGCTCATGACGGATGAGATCGAGAAGAACGCGAAACTGCTCGACAAGCGGTTCCCGGAGCCTCTCCTCGGGTATGTTGGCTGATTTGGGGGACCCACGGGATTGCCATGCTGACGGCCGACACAGCCATATAGACATCGTGTCGCTGATGTTGGAAATCCAAATACCGCATTTCCTCATGGATCTCGACGATTCGAAGAAGCGTCTATTCGAGGACTCGATGAACGGGCCGACGCCGGACGTGCCCATCCAAGATATCTTCGCTCTGTATCGCCGAACGAAGACGCTCCTGGGCATGTACAACGCCTTCTGTCCGCAGTACGCCGCCGCCGTGCTATCTCCATCTCTTGAGTACCCGGGCTGACTGACGTGCTGTGGCCCAGGGGCGATATCCGGTTCGACGTCGGCGGCTTCTTCGAGCCGTACGTCAGGCAGTGGCTGGTCAACACGGACGACAAGACGACGCAGTGGGTTCAGGCGGTGCGTCTATCTTTAGCTTAATCCCCGGGCTGCAGCCCGCGCCCCTCCCCCCCCCTCCGTCGCCATGCTGACTTGCGGGATTTAGGCCATTGCTGCAGACAAGGTTCGTGCGCTGGTGTGGGTCCCGGCGGTGAGCGGCGCGCAGCTGAACGCGCGGTTTTGCAGTTCGAAGCGGAAGGCGCGGAAGGCCACAGCTCGTCAATCATTGACCTCTTCGACTCGCTGCGGAGCCCGATCCAGTTCCTGCAGGACCTGGAATGGGTGGACGAGTATCAGGAAGCGCGCTTCTTCACGAGCCTGTCCAAGGTGCGACCGTTATCAGACCGCGGCCCGGCCGCACGTGCTCGTGCTCGTGCTCGTATTCCTGCTCGTGCTCACGTTTGCTCCCCGTTGCAGACCATCAGCAAGGCGATCAACCAGTACTGCACGACGGTCGAGGAGATGTTCATGACGGAGATGTTCCCGCGCCCCACAGACTACATCCAGCCGCAAAAGTCGTCCGCGTGGCTCGAGAAGGCGAAGATGCTCGCGGACCGGAGCGGGCGCAAGCCCGTCGAGCCGTTCACGTTCCGCGGCGAGTCGTGCGTGAAGCTGAACAACATCGAGGCCGCGCGGCGGCTGCTGGACAACATGTACGAGCAGATCGAGGCGGACAAGAAGATGGAGGTGCTCGAGCACGCGGCGCCGCCTACGCCTGAGAAGGTCGATCGCGGGGATAGGTTCTTGTTCACGGTCAAGGTCGCACTCGCGGAGGGCCTTGTCCCGCTCGACAGCAGCCCGTCTGCGCAGCTGGATACGTTCGTGACGCTTAGTGACGAGCAGGGGAACCGCTTGGCGAAGACGAGGACAATATACGAGTCGCTCAACCCGCGATGTGAGTCTTCTAACTGCGAGCGGCACGGAGACGTTTGCTAACGCTCCTGTTGCTCAGGGGACGAGTCGTTCGACCTCTCCGTAGAGAAGCCTCTGTGGATCATGATCAGCGTGCGCGACCGCGCGCTGGTGGGCAAGCACGACACCGTCGGGCGCGCGTACCTGTGCCTCGACCCGAAGCGCTTCGGCGACTTTATGGCGCACGAGCTCTGGTTCGACCTGGACTCGCAGGGGCGCATCCTGCTCCGCGTGAGCATGGAGGGTGAGAAGGACGACCTGCAGTTCTACTTTGGGCGCGCGTTCCGCTCGCTCAAGCGTGCGGAGAGCGACATGGTCCGTGTCTTCGTCGACAAGGTACGTGCCCAAGTTCCTCATGCAGAGCGGGAGCTGATGCGGCATCGATGCAGATGGCGCCGTTCATCCAGCAGAGCCTCTCGCGGCCGGTGCTGAAGACGCTGGTCAAGTCGACGACGGCGGGGAGCATCGACTACAACAAGGCGTTCGGGAACGTGACCGCGCTGTTCGGGTCCGCGCTCGGGAGCAAGGACGACGTGCAGATCCCTCTTCCGTCGTCGGAGAAGCCGCGGTTCAAGCCCGAGGGCCTGACGGACGTGGAGATCGAGCAGGCGATCGTGCCTTTGTTCAACTTCTTCGACGACAACCTGTCGACGCTGAACACGTACCTGAGCGAGACGACGAAGGACATGGTGCTCGGGCGCGTGTGGAAGGAGATCCTGAACGTGATCGAGGGCTTGCTGATTCCGCCGCTGTCGGAGGTGCAGAGCGACATGAAACCGCTGACGGACAAGGAGGTGGACATCGTGTTCAAGTGGCTGAAGGTGCGGGTTCCGGCCGTCCTCGGAGTGGTGATGCCACCCGCCCACTGACGTCTACGTAACACACAGTTCCTGAGGGACTACTTCTACGCAGGCGGCGAGGGTCCGATCTCTCTGGAGGCACTGCAGAACCAGAAGTACCGCGACATTCTGTCTATCCGCCTGTACTACGACTGGCACACGTGAGTACCCACGCCTACGCCTTCCGTCACCTCGCGTTACGTACCGCTCACCCCCGATGTTTTCCAGGGACGCGCTCATGGAGGAGTGCGTGCGGATGATGCAGCACAGTCTGCGCTCGGCGCCGTCCATCAAGAAGCGGGCAAAGAGCGTGTACCAGCAGCGGAACCTGGGCACGATCAAGAACCGGAAGAAGGAGAAGCAGCAGGAGAAAGAGAAGGACGTGAGCAACGGCGAGACCATCCTGCGTATCCTGCGCATGCGGTACGTCCTCCACTCTGGTTTTCTATGCTTCGCTTGATGTTCATGCGTCCCGGTAGACCAAACACGTCCGACTTTATCGCGCAGCAGCGACAGGCGATGATCAGCCTGCAGGCGGAGCGGGACGCGGCGGCGAAGGAGAAGCAGGCCCGGAAGCTGCAGCGGCCGCGGCAGCAACAGGGCGGCGAGATCCCGCCCATCCCGGAGGTGCCGCCGCTCCCTCCGAAATAGACGAGCCCTCCCGCGTCGCCCGAGCCTGCCTCTCGCCCCGTCCGGCCGTCTGGGGCCGGGATGGGGACGAAGGGCGGCTGCTGTCGCCGGACGGATGGTTCGTCGTTGGTTCGGCTTGCTTTTGCTGCTTTTTCTGCCTTTTTGCCTGGGACGGATACCTCGCATACTATACCACCCCCGCCTCGCTCGACCTTGCCCCGCACTCTTGTTTCTGCCCGCGACGCGCCTGGGACGTTGCTTCCTTTATCGCTTTCGCCCTCCGTCTTCCCGTCCGCCGTCTTCTCGCTCGCCTTCTGTCAGTGCGAAATCGAGCGCCTGCCTGCGTCTTCTTCGTGCGCACCGCGTCCGCTTGCCCCCGTCGACTCCCGAGCCTCTCTCTCATCATGCCCGCTCCTGCCCTCTGCGTCCGCGTCCGCTGCTTCTGCTTTGTCGCACAACACGTCTTCTCTTCTCTTTCCTTGTATATTTCCTACTGACAGCCGCTCAATGTATATGGGACGCTGGAAACCACGACGCCGTCTGCACGCGCGCGCTCGTCACTACTGACGCACTGGTGCGCACCCGCGTGAGTCCGGACTCCCCGCGTCCAGTAGTTGGCCCGAACAGCGGCGAGCCGTGACGATCCGGCACGTCCGCCGCTCTGTCCGAATCTCAGAGTGGGAGTCTCCGAGATCTCGACGTCAGCTATTGATCAGCTACGCGCACTAGAAGCTCGCGACCGGGGACCCCTATCCGACGTACGTGCATCGTGCGCCTGACTCGAGCTCGAAGCGGATGCCTGCCTGCCTAAGAGTTCGCGGGTTTACCGAGCACTCCTTCGCGATGCCCGGTCGGGACGGGATGCGGGACGGATCCACGACGACCAGGTCTTACATAGGCAGCGGCTAGCGTCCATACCAGTGAGTTGTCCGTCCCACATGTGACGCGGGGCGCACTTGTCGTGCGGCGCGCGGGGGAGCCTCGAGGTTGGCAGCGGCGCTGCGGGTTCCATGCCTCCCTCGAGCTCCCCTAAGTAGTTGGCCATAGATCTCACGTTCCTCCTCAGTTCCCCTCCTTTCTTCTTTCTCCGTGACCGCTTGACTGACTCTCCGCGGGCCCCTGTATGCTGCACGTCACGCGTCATGGGGCCCGCCGGCTTCGCGCGCGTTCGAGTTCCGTACGCGTCACCGCCCGCGATGGGGGCCTGGGTGGGCCCGCCCGCCCAGGCCCACCCATCTCCGCTGGTTCAGTAAGCACCAAGTAACTCAAGTGCGTGCTGTAACGGCAGCACTAGGAGCAGAGAGGCTGGAGCGATCGATGTCGGCGTCGGCCGTTGACGTGCGTGACGTTGCGGATGATGCGCATGCACGGTCCTCGCGCAACATTGAACATACGAGCGGCGAAACATTGTTATGTTATGTATGCCATGTCACACCGGTCTCACCGGCCTCGCTCTGCGCTCTGATCCCAGATGCGCAGGTCGATGCGGGATACAATACTCAGCGCGGCTTTCGTTTGATGCCCGCGCGGGCGTCGACTGACTTGGGGCAACACGTGTGCGCAGGACGTGATTAATGGGCGGACAGGCAGACGGACGGACGGGCGGGCGGGCGCAGACACGCACAAAGACAAGGACGGGAAAGATGGGCGCGGCGGAGGCTGATGGTGATATCGATTGGACAGGCCGCGCTGGCTCTGGCGGGATGACAAGAAGCACAAGTACACGCATAAGATAATAAAGATACACATTAGGCAAGGGCGCAGGGGGGTAGCAAGGTAGAGAGTCCGTCTCTGCATCTGATGGCTAAGTGGAGGAACTTGGGCGAGGGAAGGAGGGAGTGAGGGAGGGCCGTGAGGCGATAGATAGCAGCAAGGGGTAGTAGGCAGGGGTAGTGATAAAATCGTGGGCGTGCCCGCCGCCCCGGGGCGGGCGCGCTTTTCCGTCCTCTCCGTCTCCCGGAACAAGCACACACTCATATCGTACACGGTACACTCGGCGTGGGTATGTACACGCCTCCCGTCCGAGGGAGGCTTCGGTTGATTACTGGGACTTCTGCAGTACGGGCCGACGCAGGTGCTTTCAGGGCTTGGGAGGGATATGCGCGCGCACGCCCCATCAGGCGCGACTGGTCTTCTTCTCCCCAGGAGCGGCAGATCGCGGTTTCGGAGCCAGGGACGGACGTCCGGATGAAATGGAGATGATAATTGCGTGGAATAATCGGGCGGCTCAGAGCCGCGCGAGGCCCTCGTCTTCCTCCGATATCGATGAGAGCGACGAGTGCCGCGAGTGCGGGCCGCGCCAGGACGCGCGCCTCGCGTTGAAGTATGGGCCACCGATGCCGCCGAGCATGGGCAAGTCCCGCACGGGCGTCATCGAGGGCGAGGGTGACAGCGTCGGCGAGGGCGTAGGCGAAGGTGATGAAGAAGGCGAGGAAGTGGAGTAGATGACGGCGCCGGGGGCGTGCGCGATATGCGCGATAGGGGGGTATGCGAACGGGGCGGCGTGCTGTGCGGGCGGGCGCGGCGTCGCGGTGTAGATGACGTAGGGCTCTTCGTCGGCCTCGTCCATTTCGTCAATCGTATCCGGCCGGCCGACGTACGGCGACGCGGACGGGCTGTAGTCGAAGTTGCTCGCGGCGGCATCGGCCGCGGCGACGATGTCCTCCCAGGAGTAGGTTCGCGCGCGCCTCTGCAGGCGAAAGGGATGGACCGAGAAGGACCGGGACGTCAGTGATTGCGTTCGAGATGACACGGTCGGGATGGAGACGGAGGAGGGGGAGGGGCTGGGCGAGGCGCGGAAAACGGGAGGCAGGAGTACTCACGGGAGACACGCTGGGCTGATCGCCGCTGGCTGCGACCCTGCGGGTCCACTCTCTCCGCCGCAAAAACTCCACGCGGTCCTTGCGCTGGGTGAGGCTCTCGGACGAGCGGCTCTGCTTGAGGGAGCGCCCCGCGTGAGGAGGCAAGGGGTAGGCGGAGAGGTGTTTATCCATGGCCGAGTCCCAGGAGTTTGAGGGGGAGTGCATGCGCGGGAACTGGATCATGTTGGACGAGGAGGCCATCTTCTATGTATGGGCGGGAGTGGGTGGGACCGGCTTGAGGAAGGAGAAAGGAGAGAATGAGAGTGCGCCAAGGGGCGGGCAGGGCGGAAAGTGAGCTGAGGCATTGGGGGACGTGCGAGGATTTATGTAGTTCGCGTCTTGACCGTTACCAAATCGAAAATGGAGGGCAGGCGACGACGTGGATGAGTCAGGGCGCCGTCTCCTTGGCCCGCATCTCCCAGATCTCCCTCTCATCTCGTCACACTCTCGTCACCGTCCCGCAGCCGTCACGGCGCCTCTCCTCCAGCGCTCCTCCCCCGCCCGCCGTCCCGCCCGCGCCGGCCGACGCATCCGCCCCGACGTCGGCCTCTCCTCGCCCTGCGTTTCGTCCACCGACGCGGCCATTCAGTGCCCAGGGTCGTCCTCTCGCCTCCGCCGTCGCTGTTTCGCGCATATATGGCCATTGACACGCACGTCACGCGCGACCGCACTAGCCTCCGACTCCGATGCTGTGCCCTCGGTCGCTGCGTCCCGAGAATCGAAAACGATGGCTCTCGCGCTTTCCGAGGCTGAGCTCACTCCCATCGATCCCGTGCGACGGTACGGCATCCTGCCTCGCAACTTCCACCTGCCATGGCCAGTGCCCAGTGCCTCGACCACACCTCGTCCGAGGGCTCTCCGCAGCTCACATATCTCGCAGCCCCGTCCTTCCGTACAGACCTCCGTCGCCTCCCTCCGCCCCTCGGCCTGCTGCGAGCGAGCGAACTCCTCCGAATCAATCATTCACCGCTGCGCAACGCGTCCGCTCTCCAAAATGTTTTCTCCGCCTTTGCTCTCGTCTTCCTTCATGCACGCCCGCGTGTCCCTTCGCCCGCACGGAACACCCAACACACGGACCCATCCACAGTGCGCACCCCAGCATCAGTCGCTCTCTCAGCACTCCGTCAGCCGGTCTGACAGCGGACAGATCCCAGGACCCCCGCGTCCACTCACGGCTCGCGCCGTACTGTGGCATGACCTTGTTCTTCTCCCCCGTCCACATCTTCCCGCACGCAGTCTGCAGACGTGCCACCCCACCCTGAAGCAACGTGTCCGGTCCCGCCGGGCGAAGCCTCGAACGGCCAATTCACACCGCCACGGTCACGTACGCACCACGTCCACTCACGCTCGCCTTGTTGTGCGCCCCGCGCGCGTCGTGACACTGACAGCCACGATGACCCTCAAATAAGTATAACGCCGCGAGCCGCCTCGGCCTACGCCTAAAATACAACGGGCGCGGGTTCGTCCCGGCGGCGGCGTTCTCGTGTCTGTTCAGATTCTGTTCTGTTCTATGAATGAAACGAATATTACTTAATATCTGCAGATCGACTGGGCCGACGGACAAGACGGCTCGCTTCGGAGCCGCGCGCGGGGGCTTGGAGCGGCCGCGCGTTTACGCGCGCGAGGGAGGAACAAGGGTTGCGCGCACATCTCCGTCCGCCCGGCGTCGTCGTCGCGCGCTCGGACGGCCGCTGCGGCTCGACTCCCCGTTTCCCGTCCCATCCTCTCCCACCCTCTCAGGCCTGTGTGTGTCCTGGACACACGGCCACATGGACACACAGCCGTGAGTAAGTATCGCACATCCGAACCCTCCTCCCTCCTGCGCCCTGGAACTTGAAGAAGACGAGTTGGAGGGCGCGAGTGGCGCGCAGCTCGCAACCGCGCAGCGCGCGAGGCACCGGGGTGCGCCCTGATCCTCTCCGCGAGCGCTCGCTCCCCTGCGCCAGCGGCCAGCCCAATACGCCGCGCGCTGCGCGGTGCGGTGCGCCTCTACGATCTATCCCTGGGCCTCGGCCGCCGCCGGTTCGAGCTTGTGCTGCGCTCCGCGATTTGCTCCGCGTTAGCTTCTCTCGTCCGTTCTTAGCCCATTCTTACTGAGCATTGCCATTAGGCCATTGGCGTTGGCTTGAGGTTCTTAGCTGCGGCTTGCCCGTCGTCAGGCTGTCAGCGGCAACGCAGGGACAGGCCCCAGGCGCCCGTGCGTTCGGCTGCGGGCGGACAAAGGAAGGAAGGCGGGATCGTGGAGGAGCGAGCGTTGTGGTGTGGTGCGCTCGCCTAAGTACGTAGCACAGCGCCGAACGGGCCCTTGTCGACAGTCGAGACCGGCGATGGGTGCGCGCCGGGCACTTAGCCGCAATGTCAAGGTTGCAGTGTTTCAACTTTCGACATATAAATACGGCGTCGTGATCGGCTTTGTGGATAACGTCCACGGCTGGTGGCGATGTGAGGCCGGGGGGTGCGCATGTATATATGTGTGACTTTACGAGCTTGACCGGATGCAGTACTTACTTAGCACTCGGTGCACTCCCTCGATGCTGCGAGGCGAAATCTCCGACTCGATGGCCCTGTTCCTGCTCCACCGCTCTTGCACTCGCGTGATGCGGACCTTAAGCATGAAACACTGTCCGGAAAGCGTTGACGCTGGTGAAGCTGGGAGGGCGACCGAGCGTTTGTGAACTGCTAAGGGGTTTGCCCGTCATTGAGAAGGTCAATACGGGGATCTGGAACACTGACTTGGCGTTGAGTAGAGAGTGACCTGGTGCCATCACTCAACGACTCGGACTCGGAGGTGAGATCGACGAATAAGGTTGACACGTGGCCCCCGGGCCGTACTTACCCGCCTTTTGCGGACGCTCGTGGATCCCGCGTTTTTCGGCGAACGTCCTTTGGAGGCCTGGGCTTCATCCGGGTCTCACGGTCCGAGCGTTGACTTGGGTTGATCGGGGACACACCTCTCTTGCGCCTTTTTGATCTGGTCGGTGCGTCATCCTTTTCTTGAACTCCCAAGATCAGCTGAAGGTCGCTGAAGCCCCCCTGACCCCAGAGGTCTCAGCCGCTTGGCCCTCTCTCTTAGCCTAGCGGTAATCGAAACACCTTTGGTCTTGTCCGATTACTGGCAGTGAACTTTAAGACCCCAATCTCGCAATTGCAATGGGCCTGGCATTGACCTGGCAGGTCCCGAGTTCGACAGCGGTTTGCAAGACTTTGGTCACTTGACTGTAGTAGCAGCAATCCCGCAGAGTTTTGCCACACGATGCAAGGCGGCGACACGTGGAAAATGCAGGGCACTTCGACCTCTTTGAAGACTCAAGAGGCAGCATGCTTTTGCGTAGTTCGCGTACACTTCTAGGATCGCCAGCTGTCTCCGACCCAATCGCTGTTTTCCATGTCGCTACACAGTCAAGGGTTCAAAGTTCGATGGATTGCAGCTACACTTCTGCGAGAGATTGAATCTTGGTTGGTCTTATAGGGAAAGGTACGTATAGTATGCTCGCTCAAAGTGAACGCTTACTGAAATGTTCCCGGGTAAACATTAAGCTATTTGTCCATGCACCTAAGGCCCCCGACAGCTATGCTATTCAGTGAAAGGCAGCCCAAGTGGCCTTACCAGTGTGAGCACGAAGAGCTGGAGGCGATGACGCGAAGAATCAGAGGAAAAAATGGCGTGCAGATACGGCTATATATGGAACTTAATATACGGCACAGCTTTTACCTGAACGCACCCGCCCTTAATATTTCTCGCGCCCTCCATCAAATTCCATTCCGTCGCGGCGAATACAAGATTCCTCAGACCACCGGGAGGATGCTCTTCAAGTCAAGGCAAACTCCTGTTTAGCTCACTATTCATCACCGGGGCAATGCACGTCTGGGGCATTCGGTCGCCACTTGACGTCCTGCGGGGATCCGCGGAGCAAGCCATATCCATCGCGCGACGAGTACGTCTGCTGATCCTCTTTGGGTAACGTTGTTCGTCCGTGGCGATGCCGCATTAACCTGATCGGTTGCCGATACGCCAAATACGCCAGCCATGCCAGCTCGGAACTGTCATGTCATGTTCCTCGCCCCGGGCCAAGCGTGTATCAGTCACCGTCCGGGTTCATCGCATAACGACGTACTGGGCCCTAAGGACGCGGGTGGCGTCCCGCGGATCCGGGCAGCGCGTAGGACCCGGCAGGTAGACATAAATGCAGAAGGCGTGGAGAATGCCCCGCTCTCCGCCCCGCCACCTTCCGCCACTTCGTCGCTGCCACCCTCTGGGACTCACCCTCCGTGTGCGCTTTCTGCCCTTCTGTCCTTCTTTACATTCTAGGGATATACGAGCGTCATGCATTGGCTGTCGATTATTCGTATCGTTGTGTTCGGTGAGTGACTCGTTGTTTCGACTTTCCACGCACGGGCCGCTAACAGGCCGAGGCGGCTTCAGCGTTCACGTTGGTGTGCGCCGCCATCGTTGTTTCCCTTGGGGCGGACATCACGTTCTTCTCGGAGAAGTACTTTGAAGTTTACTACAACTTCTCTGTGCTCGCTATCGCGGTGGCCGGACTCACGTTCATCACGTTGAAGATAATGTAGGTATTTTGCGTTCTCTCTTTTCGTTCTCGAATCTCACGGACGCGGACTAGGCTCATCGTAGACTTGCTCCGAAAAGGCGCCTTCACGTCTCTAGTTGTATTTGAGCTCTCTTGGCTCTGTAAGTCGCACCTCACAACCCACGTTGATGTCGCCTAAAACTGACTCGGCGCTACGCCAGCCGTACTCTGGGTGCTTTGGATAGCGGCGGGCGCGCTCACGGTGGACCAGACTTCCGCCGTATTCTCGACGTGCAACTACCTCGACGATATCCTCAACCAGGTGTGCCGTGAGACGCAGGCGATCGAGGCCTTCTCTTTCCTTGCGTGGGTCGCCCGTAAGTCCTCTCGTTAAAGTTCATCCCCTGCCTTGCCGGTCCCCCTCTGACGCGCGCGCTCTACAGTCATGGGGTACACCATCCTCCTCCTTATCGTCGCGATCGTCGACGTGACGCGCGGCCGGTCGATCTGGTTCTCGACCATCAGACAGCGCCCCGAGCTCATCGCCGCGTCAGCCGCGCCCGGTCTCCCCCAGCACCAGCAGCAGGTGTCCATGGGGCAGCCCCCGATGCAGCAGTACCAACAGCAGCAGCAGCCGTACCAAGCACAGCCCATGCAGCCGTACGGTCAGCCTCAGTACACGACGATGCCCCAGCCGCAGATCCCGGGACAGCCGGGGAGCCACGGATCGCAGGTGCAGCTTGCGCCGCCGAGTCAGCCGTCGAGCACGCCCGTGAGTGGGCAGTCGGCGGGGGCGACGAGCTACAGCCAGCCGTACCCGCAGGTTTGATGAGAAGGGATTGGTGCGATGGCGAGAGGACGAGGGTGGAGACATGGCATCGAGCGCCGTCTGGGAAGACGGTGGGTTCTATCTGCAGAACCAGGACGGGGTAGCTAGGTGATTGAGTTGGTGGTCGAGCCCCTATCTATTTGCACGCAGCTTCCTGCTCTTGGAGATACCTACGCACGCAGTCTTTTACTACTTATCGGAGTCTCTACGTAATGCAACAGCTATGTGGTAGCAGAATGTCGCGTGGCGAGAAACGACGTTGAAATCCTGCGCTCCGCAAGTGCCCCAAGTCGTTCATACGTCGGCGGATTAGGACAACCAACGGCCTTCCCATCCATCTAAGCTGGATGTTATGTCAGTCAACGTTCTGTGCATATGTATGTGGCGTCGATGGTTACTGCAACACAGGTTGACATCCCCGGCAGGCGTAAGTGGCAGGTGTGATCGACGTCGACGACGGCGCTGGCGGCGAGCGGTTGCCCATGCTGTATGCCAAGACATGTATTGCGGACTGGAACAGGAAAGAAGCTTGTCAAATCTGACGTGGATTTCGATGTCATCGAGGCATCCACAACGAATCCGCTTGTCCGCCTGCTAATGATAGTCGTCTACACGAGGAACCCGCAGTGCGTCGTCAATGAACTGTGATATGTGACCAATACGGGTTCTTATACTTCTTAACTTGAAGTTAAATTGACATGTTCTTCGACTCATCCAACGAGAATATGGTATGTTTCAAGGGATTCTATTCAGAGACATGCGTATCAAAGTCTAAAAATTGTACCAAGACCTTGCCCCTCGCTCGACCGTATTCCTCAGCCATATTCCACTCAATAGTGCTCTTCGTCGACCGCCAAGGGACGATTAGCACGTACGTAATCTCGACCTCCTTGTTCGTCTGCTTCTCGGCCTGTTCGACGATGTCCTTGACCGTTTCGAAGCCCCTCGCAGAACACCCGTGTTCATCGTCGATAGTCGCCAGGAACACATAGAGGTCAAGGTTTTGAGGAGTGGAGTGGAAGAAGAAAGCGTCAAACAAGTCGTCGTTAACTTCGTAGGGAACGTAGCAGTTGCCAGGTTCTATGTGTAAGGGTTTCGCGCGGTGGAAGTCGACCAGGCCCCTAAGCCGTAGCGGGATAGGGGTGACGTTCAACGGTGCCGAGGAGGGAACATCGTAGGAAAACACTCCTTCCTTCTTCGCAACCATAGGTGCCAAGCGTGCCAAGACATTCATTGTTGCCTTCGTTATCGTGGCGATGGCGAGAGCTTTGAATAGATGCACTCCTAACGCGAACGTCCGAGGAGTCGTCCAGGTGCAACCACCCCGGAAGAGGCTCCGTCTCTGCCCCATGTCGTCGATAGCTGAAATTTTGAGAACGAGTTCCCTGAACACAGCACGACTCTTGATGCTAAAGCTCCCGATATCGTTCAGTGTCTTCGTGGGCTCCAATTGATGCTCCAATCGACGCAACAAAACGAGGCGATGCGAGAAGTCGGAGGGTTTCACTGGGAGATCGGCAAGAAACGCTTCCATGGCGTTAGGCCTGATCACGGTAGCGACTAGCGTCCGTATGTTCTCTACGACTTCCTGTGGATCTCCGAGATACTGAATGATGTCGCGTGGGCAGCCGCCCACTGCGGCGTAGGCATCATCGAGGGTCTCCGGGACCGGAGGGGCAATCATTGAGGGAATCGGTCTGGTGGACCGAGAGTCAGAATAACAAATAGTGACAGGAAACATAAACACATACAGAGCTCGGACCTCCTCCTCTGACCAAGGGTCCATGATCCACTCCAGCCCCCCATCCTTGAGAAGACGCTCGTAGCGTTGCAGATTAGGCGAGATGGTGACGATATGGAAGCAACCTAGAGCTGAAACTGTTGAGACAATGGAGTCGACTGGACGTGGATCGATGAGGACCCAGAGTCGCGGAGCATTGGAGGAGTGGTCAGAGAGAATTTCATATGTCCCGGCGATTTCTCTGTGTTTCAACTCCAGCGTCGGCTTTGTTCGTACGCCGTCATTTCCAAACCACAGGGTCAATCCGGTGGAGGTGTGGAGTACGACTGGCTGCTTTTTGGCCAGGCAACGGAGGATAACGTAAACGTTGTAGCAAGACTTGCCTGACGTCTTCTCAGATTGGAGTGAAGGTGAATGATAGCGAGACCAGACACACCTGTGCCTGGCTGACCCGTAATGACGACGCCAGAAATGAACCTTTGTTGTGCGGTACGGATTGTGCGCTCGTAGAATACTTCGTACTCATCGCGGAGGTAGAGTTTTTGGGAGGCATTCCAGATGCCAAGCTCCCGCCAGATATCCTCTTGCAGCGTCAGAGGACCATGAGAAGATTTGAAAATCTGATCAAGAGTATCTTTCCCCCAGTAGGTGGCATAGATGGTTTCCCAGAGCTTAGACCGCTTGGATCGGCTCCATCCTTCCCAGCTAGTCTTTACGAGATTATACGAGTTGAGTTATGGCTGATTTATACCCGACGATGCATACCTCCGGATCCGACGACAGAGACTGGTTGGTCGCGGGAAATGATGTAGAGTGGATTGAAGATGTCATGGTGGTGCGATAGACGAAGACGGGCGCTAACGCATCTACGCGAGGCGCTTGAGTTGCGCAGCATCTATTCACCTTCCTCCCGCGACATAGCCTCTTATGTATGCGCCGCACTCCAAGATGGGGGCTTTTCCCGGCGCGCCTTGACGCGCCCTCAGAGGGTGCGTACGTGGTGTGCACGATACCAGAGAAGTAGGACTTCTATCGCTGCCAGGCGTAGCAAGTACGCGTTGTGCTGATCTACCAGATACGTTTAGAAATCTGTGCGACAGTGTGTCGCCCGCCACTAACGAAGGCTCCGCTCACTGAAATTGCGCTCAAGTCCGTATGACAGAAAAGTGGAGTGCCGATAAACATTGTAATTGAGCTGGTTGGGAGAGCCTACTAAGGTCCGAAGTATCATGTCAATACTTATGTTTGTGGTGGCATGCTACTGTCTGGGCCCTTTCTTGAACGCGACCCCACATACATCATTTTATGACGATGATGTGCGTACTACTCCGGGCCACAGCGGCCTTGAAGCGTGAGTCGTCCTCAACCCGAAGGGGAACGAAGACGAGGCGAGAAAAAGCATGTTCGATACAGCAAACTGGGGGATATAACTATGGGCTACAAATAAGCGGCTGGGAAAGGCAGCGCTCTAGTCAACCAAATAATACAGTAGGGAGCCGGGAGGTCCGTGGATATGTACGAGTTCGCAACGAGCGCGAGTGTCCTGCGGGCGTCATGTGTGCCGTCGTCGGGTCGTGCGATTAAGGCGTGGCGGCGGGATGTCCGGCGTCGCCGCGATCGGTATGATATGCGTTCGGGTTCCAAGGACCGTCGTACGCGTCGAGCGTGGGGCGTGAAGATGTAGTCTTGGGGCATCGTTGAGGCGTCTTGCGCCTTCCGTAGGATGTTGACTGTCTGTCATCGCGGCGAAACGGTTTCAACGGGGTTTACACCGTAGTGTCGCCCTCGCTTGACGCGGTGCTGTAGCGGACGTTCGCAACGGGCTTGGGGGCGTATGTCGGGACCGCCTCAGATGGGCGCTGGAGTGTGAACCCACGCGCGAGCGCCGCCTTCTCGCCCTGGCGCCCGAAGCCCATACCGCTCCTCTGACTGGACAGGCTGCCGGACCGCGAGGCGTCCGAGCCGTACGCCTCGCGTTCCTTGTCCCACGCCGCGGAGGACATCACGAGCGGGCGTGGGCCGGTCGGGCTCCCCACACGGACGGAGGTCGGCAGCATATCCTTGTCGTCCTTGTACTGATCGTGCCAGGCGGTAAGCGAGCGGCGACGCTTGGCGGACTCGCGGAAGATAAGGCCGAGGAATATGTTGAGGCAGCCGACAGAGAAGAGGAAGAAGGCGGACACGAGCGAGAACTCGTCCACGTGGTGCGATAGTACGGCCGCGCCGAGGCTGCGTGGGGGAGGGATGGGATGTCGGTAAGCGGTCTGGAAGCGGCGCGGGCATGAAAGAGGAGGTGGCGGCGGACGCGCAGGGGGGCAACACGCAGGGCTATCACAAGCACGGCTATTGCTCTCTCGGGGAAAGGACGCGCTACGGATGCCCAAGCGCGTACCACCATGCGCCGCCAAGAAATGGGTGGAAGATGAGACAAGTGAATACGCACAGGCACTGGATGACGCCGAGAGCGCCGAGGCCGAAGTCGTCACCGAGGATGGGGAAGAACCGGTTGAAGAAAGCAGCAGGCCAGCCGACTTCGGAGAGGATGAGAACAATGGCTTGGAAGATGATGAGCAGACGGTTGAGCACCGCCCAGAAAGCACCAGCGGGCTGGTTGGGGACCGTGCTGCCTCTGTCAACGAGCGGCATTAGACAAGATGTCAAAAAGGACTACAAAGAACGGACGCACTCAACGTAATCAGTGTCCTGCGAAAAGCAGTCGTCGCCCACACTCGTGCTGTTCACGTCGGCGAGACGAATGCTAGGGTTGGCCTTTCCTGCGGCGATGAAAGAATTGACGGCTTGGATGTCGTGCACCATGGTGACGACACTGCTCGCGAAGAGGAGCAGGAGAGTGACCAGGCTGAGTGCGCGGACCACATTGAGGCCGATGAAGATGTCTGTGCGCGGAGATGAGCAACGCACAGCGCGAGACGAGGCGCGATGATTGACTTACATCCTTTCATGGTAGGCATAGTGAACAGACTCGAAAGTTTAGGAAATAGAGTGCGATGGGCGGGGGGCTAGTGATGTGCAAGCGAGAGGAGGTGCGTAAAGCAAGCGAGTGGTGGTCCTGCACCCGGAGAAGTCGTAACGTTGGCCGCGTGGGCGAAGAGTGCGTGAGGCACGAGAGGAGAGCTTGAGGCAGGGCGGGAGGAGGTAGGATGAGGAATGCGGCGGGAGCATGGCCTGGGTTTTGAGCAGTGGCGAGGCGCGCGAATGCCGCCGAGTCGAGCGCATCTTTCGACCCACGTATTTTCGCCTGGCCTTTGTGCTGCATGCGGCGGTCGTCGAGGCCGTCGCATTGTAGAAGGACAACAAAAGCTGCAGTACGCGGAGAACAATGGGCTCGCAGACGCCCGTCGCACGCGAGGGCGGCCCGCAGCCACCGAAGCCAAACAGGACACAACAACGCGTCTCGCTGCCAAGGAGGCGCCCGTGAGATGTCTTCCGCTAACAACCTCCGATGTCTCCGTGTACGCAGTTGCGACGTTCACCGCCTCCAGTGTACGCGTACGTTCACTCTCAGTTTGTGCGCCCTTGTGCCGGAGAACAGGTGGGTCCTATTGATCACACAAGCTTCCAGAGGTTGATCAAGTGCACAGCTTGGCCGATTCCGAAGTAACGTCATCTCCTCTGACTTAAGGTACGTGCTATAACCGTGCATCCACTGAACGTCACTACAGCGTCCTCTGTATCCAGCTGTGTTCACTCTTGCTCATAGATCACCAAGTTGACTCCGCGCGAGGCTTATAGCGCTCGAAGTCTCGTATCATGGTCCTTCTCTGGTATATCGAGAGCCGTGCTTACAGCGAGAAACTCATTTATTGCTGACTCCGGACGATGCGGATTCGATCCTTGTGAGCTTTTCTCCGAGTCTAGCACCTGATATCTCGTTGATGCCGGCGGATTACGCGTCTAGCATGCCGCTCGGCCATAGCCGCAGTCTTCAGCATACCCGGCTCACATAAAACTGGGCCATGCTGAGGTGAACGCTCAGCAGCCAAACCGAGCAAGATGTCTAGCCTCCCACCCGCGCCCTTCAAACCCGTCTATGAAACCACTGATTCCGTTGAGATCGATGCTCCCGTCGAAACAGTGTGGAACATTCTGATTGACCTGGGATCTTATCCGTTGTGGTGCGTTGCGTTCTCTATGACCTCCCAAAACCATGGCTCATTTAGTATATAGGAACCCCTACTTGTATGTGCTCTATGGGCGTTCTGCTCCTCGCACCGACGTTGTTAGTTCTGATTCTGACGTCTGTGTTACAGACGCTCTGCAATCGTAGTCGACGGCACAACTCACAAGCCCCTCGCGGACAGCACTCCTCGCCCTAACGTTGGCCTCGAAGTAGCGATGCAGACACCTCCGGACATACACTCGACCAAGAAACCGGCCGTCCATTACGAGACGATCTACGCTGTAGACCCCAAGGCGCACACGATTATTTGGGGCGGGGGACGGCTTCCGGCCCTCTTTCGTGCCGAACACGCGCACACGTTGAGCACTATTGCAGAGGGGAAGACTCGTTACGAAACGAGGGCTTCCTTTGCGGGAGTGTCAGCTTACCCTGTCAGGCGTTTCATGGGCGAATCAATTGAAGTGGCCAACCGGGCGATGGCCGAGGCGCTCAAGAAGAGGGCTGAAGGGGCTGAAGGAAAGTCTTCTTGAACCTCGCTGTACCTGTGCGTGTTTCGTCGCTAGTCAGTGGATGCCACTGTCGCATGTTGCTCACAAACTCCGATCATAGATTATAAGAAATGAGTCCTGAGTTCGACGAGTGTATTACCCCCCATCTAATCTCATTTCTCTTGCGGTATTTCTGGACTGTATGTGCGTCGACAGCCTTCGTCGAGGATCCATATTTAGACCCCATTTCGGAATCGTCGCCTAACTGTTCCGGCTCCACGTCTCATTTCAAGAAGCGGTTGCGAGAAGACGCACTGACAGACGGTCTGTTCCTTGCAGGCGACCTTCCACCACGTCGGAACCCTTCACAGCTCTGCGCCGCAGGTGCAAGATCTAACCGAGTGTGACGGTGTCCCTTCATGAGATGTCGCCATCCCGGGTCCCTTAGAGTGGTCAGGTAAGGTTGGCAAAGTTTTGATCTGTGGGCGCAGATTGACGGCGCCCGTCGGTGCAGGTGCTCGATCTAGCTCTACCGCCGCTAGGGCCGCTAAACTACGGCGAAATGGACGCGCGCGCAGGGCAATACGGCACATTTTGCTCAGACAACGATGCAGCAGGCAGCATTCCAGACAGCCGCGGCAGCTTCGACGGTAAATACAGAACACGGAAAGTACGGTACGGAGCCTCGCGGCACGTCAACAAGCACCACCTTCCCCGTTACGCCCAAACGTCGGATCCTGGCTAGAATCCAGGCTCAGCGCGCTGGAACAACGAATAACTCTGTATGAAGACGATCATGACCAGGCAAACCGCTAGGACGGGTGTGTGTCCCGGTTGGTGTACCGCTTGCGCGTGTAGGGCCCGCTTCAACTCGGCAGCGTAGGTGCTGTGCAAGCTAGTTTGGTTGTATAAATACTCCTACTCAACGCCTCTCGGCAGTCCTCATCAACCACCCTCTTTTCGACTAAGAACAGCTCGGCGACATCCTCGACAACTGCAACATGGGATTCACCGTCGCATACCTGGTTTATTCAGGCGTCATGCCTCTCATCAAGACGTGCGTGTTTCCCTTCGTTTTCTACATACTGCCACTCATAAGTTAGGACAGAGTCTCCGCCCTTATTTGCGGTTTCGTCCTCGTGAAGATGGACCTGTTCCCGCCGGCTGCATCTCGCGGGGCGTCCATCGTAGCCATGAACGTCGCGCTCCCCGCGCTCATTTTTGCTAACATCGTGCCCGCCTTCAACCCTTCGAACGTTTCCGCTCTTGGACCCATGTTTCTCATCGCATGCGTCTACCAGATCATGGGATTCCTAATGGGCATCATCATTCGTGAGGTGGTCTACGTTCCACGGAACTTCTGGCAGGGGATCGTCATCCTCACCGGAATG
This sequence comes from Grammothele lineata, assembly GCA_002150815.3. Taxonomy (NCBI): domain Eukaryota; kingdom Fungi; phylum Basidiomycota; class Agaricomycetes; order Polyporales; family Polyporaceae; genus Grammothele; species Grammothele lineata. Next base: position 4,953 of record NDFF03000106.1, on the reverse strand, counting down.
AGCAATTGGGGGAACCTCCGTGAGTGTAGTTGGTTCTGCATGGCGCAGGGCTCCGCGTCTGACAAATTTCCTCAGCGAACGCAATAGTCATGTCAGTCACACAGAACCCACCATTTAACTCTGCAACGGACCCTGCTCGTACGTACGCCTGGCGTTGTGTGTCCTCATCTCGGCTGACTCACGTTCACCAGTTGGAGTCTCGTTCGTCTCCATCTTCACTGTCTGCTACCACGTTGTGTTCTGGATGTGCGGCGCGGCACAGTCACTTTCATGGGACTACTTGCCTGCCGTCCCTCAGGGAGAGGATGCCGAACGGCGTGTGTCCTGGAAGGAGAAGCCCATCGGCGGCCTCGTTGCGCGTGTACTACGCCTTTCGCCCCCACCCGCGCAACCAGCCCCGCCGGAGATTACACGCAAAGATGAGGAGGCGAACGCGCAAATCGACGACGACCGCTCGGACAACTCTTCGATCACGACTGTCGAGCAACCGGCCCCAGCCCTGAACATCCCTCGCATCGTCATTGTCGGAGAAGACATGTCTGCCGCGGACATCACGGATGTGCAGCTCACTTCGCGCGCCTCTAATGCCACCGCAGCGACGACATACCGATCGCGCAACCTCACGCTTGTCATTCCACCCTCCCCGCTGCCACGCGCAGGTACTGCGCCCCCGTCGCCCCTCCGGGGCGTCTCGGGTCCTCAGAGCCCGGGCTTCGCGACCGCCCCGTCTTCCCCCGTCCGGGCCGCGGCTCCGCCATCTCCGATGCGCTCGCTCGCGCCGTCCACTATGCGCTCCCTGGCGGGCTCGACGCGCTCGCTGCCGCCCACGACGCCGATCAACACTGTGCATTCGATCCACTCGCTCGAGGACCCCGCGGCGCTCGTCGGGCTCGAGAAGGTATCCCCGCTCAAACGCCGCCGCTGCGCCGGGCTCTTGGACTTCCTCGCCCCGCTGCTCAAGCCCGTCACCGTCTCGCTCGCGCTTTCATTGCCGATCGCGCTCATTCAGCCTCTCAAGGCGCTCTTCGTGGACACGACCGCGACGGGCGGCCCTGCTTGGTTTGGGCCCGATGGTCGCCCGCCGCTCTCGTTCGTCATGGACACAGGTGCGTGGGTCACGTGCACATCCTCCGTTCTAGGGCCCCAGCCACCGGCCAAACTGCGTGACGAGTCCTCCGCTCGTTCCGCGGCCTGGCTGCGTGCTGCTCGCGCGGCGCCCTTCTCGTTTTCATCTCGCTTCCGGCTGAGTGGTTTATTAACGACACGCCTTCTCTTCCATATGCGCATGCCCGCTCGGTGACATCATCGCCTGCCCTGACCACCTGGCGCCCCCTTCCTCGTCCAACCGGTCTCGCGCGTGCGCGTGGGACATGCAGCCCAGTTCGTCGACACGATCGCGGTCCCGCTCACGCTCATCCTCCTCGGCGCGTCCTTCGCGCGCATTTCGATCCCGCGCCCGATCTCGCGCCTCCCGCTCATGGCCATGGCGCTCTGCGCGCTCGTGAAGATGGCGCTCCTGCCCGTCATTGGCGTGCTCCTCGTGCAGGCGATGGTGCGCGCGGGGATGATCCCGAAGGACGCGAAGGCAGAACGGTTCGTCGCGATGCTGCTGAGTGGCACCCCCGGCGCGGTCAAGTGAGCGCGCCTGATACGACTCGCCGTTTATAAGGCTGATGTACGTTTGCAGTCAGATGCTGGTCTCGTCTCTGTACGCCCCGGACGGGAACGTGGATACTGTCTCGGTATGTGCACAGACGCTATCTAACTCAGACGTTTTCACCTACTAATGGATTCACACCGCTTTCGTCTAGATGTTCCTTCTTGTGCAATGTAAGTGTGCTCGGACCCGATTGAGAAGAACTTATGCTCATACCACAATGACACTCTTCCAGATGCTTTCTTGTTCGTTTCAAATGCGTGCGTATCTCGCCATTATCTCCTCTAGAATCAAGCGCTGGTGCTAACACTTGTACTTTTAGTATGCTCACTTCGGTATCGCTTCTATTGTTATGATGAGCTACCGTAGCGTACGTCAAACGTCGACCCTCAACGTTCATGTCTACATGTCGATTCCCCTAATCCTCGTATTTTATGGAAACCAATAATAAACGCTATAATCCGAAGGCTGCGTCTGTTGGTTTGAGAACAGCGGCCACTCACCCCTCGTGTTTCTACGTGAAGTCCGCTTACGACTCGAAGGTAGGGTACTCTGATGGACGTACGGACTAGTATATGCCTGTAGGCATAATTGTTTGCCTTTCGAACCTGCCCTGGCAGGTCAAACCGACAAGGCTTTCAACCCACCACCATACTGGAGGTTTATACTTTCTCATGACATGAACGCATGTTGAAACCCGCCCGGAAATTTCGCCGAATCTCAATTCCACGCTGTGTTGTGCTTCTGCTATCACGTGCCTTGCCCGCCTGAACATGCGTTGAATTGTCGGAATGTCTCCCGAGTACCGACGTAGCCGACAAGTCTCTGATGACATGTTCGAGACGTGCGGCGCCCGCGTGCGCCGCGGCCTCCTCGCGAGCTTGACACCCGCACCCCACTCGTCGACATAGAATTGGCACTGAGCAGGTGGGGACTTTCTGTGGCACGTCCCCGCGGCTCAGGCTCCCTTTTCTTGAGACACGAGGCCGCATGACGACCGCCTCGGGAGCGGCGAACACTCGTGTGTGTGGGGTGGCCGCACTTCTTCCTTTGTTTTTCTACGCCCGGCTGGCAGCTCAGGCAGTCAAGATATAAGCTCGCCACGAGTGAGCGCTTGATTTCCCGAGCTGCCTGCCAAGATGTCGCCCACCGCGCTTGCCGTGACTACGCTGTCGACCACAACGTTCGCCGCGATGCCGGCCGCAACGACGCTCCCCACGAACCTCCCCCCGCCCTCGTACAGCGGGCCTTTCACCGCCTCGGTGTCGGCCGTCATCGATGCGCCTATCGACACGGTGTGGGATATACTGGGAGACTTCACTAAGTATCCCGACTGGTGAGCGCTTGACGGACCCCGGACGTTCATAAACCTGTGGCGCTCACATTCCTACTTGTGATCCGACAGGAACCCTTTCGTGTATGTCGACCATCCACTGGAGACTTCGTAAACGCTCAATACTGATAAGAAAGACCAGCCGGTCGCAGGTGATCGTCGACAAGAACAAGAACCCGCAGGAGGACCAGACGCCAGCCGCGGGCAAGTACCTGCTCATGCAGACGCACATCCCGCCCACGCTCAACGACAACGTGTCGTCCACGCCCGCGTTCGAGATCATCACCGACTTCGACCACTCGACGTACCGCATGGCGTGGCAGAACATCGAGCTGCCCTCCGCGCTGCTCAAGGCGGAGCGCTGGCAGGCGCTCAGCACGACCCCGGACAACCAGACGTACTACGAGTCGCGCGAGGTGTTCGGCGGGGCTGCGGCGTATCTCATCAAGTGGTTCATCAGCAAGGGCTTGATGGAGAGCTTCGATGCAGCTACGGCTGCCCTCAAGGCTACGGCGGAGGAGAAGGCAGGGACGTCGTCAACAGCCTAATGCCGCTGCACTATATTCTATGCGGTTGATCTGATGACATGAGTTTGGAATGGTATAGTGCACAGCAGATCGGACGTTAGAGTGTAAAGATGGAGATGTCGTCGTAGTAGCCTCATTCTACAATGATTCTGATTAGGAAGAAAGAGAAAGCTGTACGTGTCTCTCGTCTCGGAGGCAGACCCTTGCTACATATGAAGAGGCGATAGACAACGTCTCATATGAGTGCGGGCGCGCGTAAAAGTACCCAGTGTCTTTCAATGGATCATACAAGTGGTTCGTCTCAAGAGAGAAATAGGCGCTGACGGAAGGGGCGAGCATTTTGCGATGCACTTGGTGGCGTCGTCGAGTTGAAGTTCAATCAGAGAGCGAAGCAAGGGATAGCAGCAGCGACGATGTGGATAGACACTCGCAAAAACGCGAGAGGGATTCGATGGTATTACGACTACAAATACTTTCACAGGAGAAACCGAGCCTACAGACGACTGAGATGGAAAGCAGCTATATGACGACGCACCTTGGCTTGAGCCTCGAGGTTCGGCGACCTGATCTATCCGACACTTGCGCACACTGTCAAAGGTATGTCAGCCACCGTCCGCCCCGGACGCCATGAAGCAGACACTCACCAACAGGAAGCTCAGCCCTGCAATGCGACGCACACGCTCCGCACACCCCGAGCTGCCCGTCCCTGACCACTACGCGCCCGATCTGTCGCGCAAGTTCCGAGGATAGATGTCGAAATTTCCGTTTCACCACATAAAGTGGGTGGAAATTGGGATGTCAGGAAAAGGTAGGGAATCGTATGGGATTTCGGGTTTCGAGCAAGGGTGTCGAAAAAAGTCATGTGCGGCAGAGTCCCGAGACGCGCGTCGTGGGAATCATCTGCGCCTAGGAGGATGCTGCAAACTCGCTTCAACGCGAGTGTTTGTACGACTTCTTGCTGCTTATGCTCGCCTCGTCCTCCCCCTCGAACACCCGTCTACGCGGAACCTGACATCAAGGCGAACCAACTTCTATTCAGCATGTAAGGTCTATGCTCTATAGTGGCGTAGAATGTCGGGGAACGGAGGGGCGGGTACAGGTATGTATATTTACAGGTGCACGGCGCGCGTCGTCGCCCTCACATGGTCGCTCTGACATCTGGCCTCGAATGCGCGCGAGTGCGTGTGAGCGTGAGGGATGCGGGTAGCACAACACATGCATGCTCACTGAGCGGCAGGCGACGGAAGGGCGGATGGGTGCAGGATATGAGCAACAGGGATTGGATGGTGGTAGGCGACGGCGGCAAGATGGTGTACTCGGAGATCGAAGTGCGAAGGACCCCCACGGTGCGTACTAGCTATGTTTCATGCATGAGCCCTCGCAAGCGGGTACCCCCATGTCAGTACTAGTACATGCTGCAATAATATGAGAGGCAG
>NDFF03000105.1:0-45766 GCA_002150815.3 Grammothele lineata | reverse complement strand
GACGAGGGCGGAGGGGGGAGGACAGGTGTTCGAGACGAGGAGGGGACCCGTCGGGGAGAGGGAATGCCGGCAGGGCGGGGCACACGAGGGGCAGGGCTGGAGAAGCGTGGGCCGGGCTGGAGCTCTTCACCGCGAGGGCGGCCCCGTCTTCTTATCGGCGTGTTCAGCGTAGTCGTCTCCAACGTTGCTGAAGGGTTCCGCGTTGTCGAATCCGTCATCGGGCGCGAAGGCCTCGGTGTCGGACCATCCGTCGTTGTCGCTGTCTCGAAGTCGAGGGCTCGTTCGTCGAACAAGGACAGATTGATGGCCTTGCCCTTGCGGGCCGAGCGTCGCCAGGAGCGCCAGCTTGGACAACCATTCTTTTCTTTCGCGGTGGGGCATCTTCGTACGCTTGGTCATCGTCGAGGCGACGCTTGGAGCTGCTCGCCTCTTGAGCTTGAGGACCGGATAAAGAGGATGGCGGAGGGCCAGTAGCGGAGAGGTGGTCGAGTAAGGAAGACAGCGGGACAAACGCCTCGTCGGCCTCAGAATCATTGGTGAAGGGCTAGAACGCGATAAACCTCGAAGTCCTACGGTTGGCTTACGGACGCCAGCTTCACCAGCAGACCTTCGCCTGGGGCCAGAGTGACACGCTCGTTGTACCTCGGAACCCACTTCGCACTTCGCCGCGCGGCGGTCCCAGAGCTCGTACTTAGCGTGATGAATTGACTAAGTTTCCCTTCTGAGAGCGTTTGATCATTGAGACCCTCGAACTCGGATCACCAGATTTCGACTCGACCATCAACGAAAAAAAAACACGCTGGTTCAACGTCAATGTGCCCACTGGTTAGCCTGAGAGCAAACGGGATAGCGCGTGATAGACTACCTGCCAAAACATAGTCATTTCAAGCGTCTCGCGCGGGAGACGGGGACGTCCCAGCGAAGAGCTTGATCCGGGCGTAATGGGTGGCGCCGCGTTGCGCTGAGCGGTCTCGGGCACCGCAACCTCCGTGGCGACGATGCTGTCGGACAGCACTGGGTCAGTGACGCGCGCTAGTCGGTCGATTTTCTTGACTAGGCCGTCTCGCCATTGGGCTGCCCGAGCGTAGGGAGGGAGGTATCACGCGGCTAGAACCTCCACAGGAAACCGAAGTCGAATGTCGTCCGAAAGCTGTCGCGCCGTAGGAAAGACATGACAGCACTTATCGCTCCGGAGACACTAAGCACATTATTCTCAACGTCTGATTATAGAGAAGTCGGGTGTGGGTGGTGGACTTACTATGTCGAACAGTCAAGTCACATGCGCCGCGTGATTCCTACCGGAGAATGCTTCAGCGTGGTGGGGCAAGGCTTCGGCATCGCAAAGGCGTGCGGCATTGTACCCACAGGGTATATAGAGGGTGAGATATTTAACGACGATGCGACGGATGACGTTGGCAGATATTGTAAGGAAGAGGAGGCGAGTTCCGGGGCGAGAGGCGTTTGAGACTACGAGGCGAGACAGATGAATATGCGGCGGGGGACTCTGGAAGAAAGGCAGAAGACACACCTTGATCAGCCGCAGACGTAGCCCAGAGACACGTGAGACGGAAAGATGAAGACACGTAGGAGCTCCGAACGTCTTGACCATCCAAACGATGTCGACGAGAGAGCCCGGAGACGTTGACAGGCACGCAGCCCTGCACGGTCAAGGCACAGCAGGCTTAGCAAAGGGGAACAAGTATTGCTTGGACAAGTTCGCGGACACAAAGTCGTGCGAGCTTTCCTCACCGTTCAATAGAACGGCTTTGTGGGCAAAGGGAGAGGTGTCGCGCGAGGTATTTGGACACGCGGCGTACACGGGAAGTGGGGAGGGAGAGGAGAGGGGGAGTAAGACGGTATACAGACATACCTCCGTGGCGTAGTCCCTTAACCGTGCATGCTAACCTCCTCCGGTGTTCGCTCTCCCCACTCTTGTGATGTCGGGACCGTTATTGAATTTGCTGTTGACGACAGAGTGAGAGTGCAATCGCATCCAGTGGTATATGAGACGTACATTGTAGACGGTTCAGATAAACGTCCGGCGATGTCGACGAGAAAGGGGCGGACGCCATTGACGTCAGGAGCGGAATGTGTAGAGCGACGCGGACTGCTGAGTGTGACTCTGGTCTACCAGGACCTTCAACGAAGCTTGCGCTGCTCCCAGGAATAGCATCGCCGAGTGCGCTAGCGCTCGGTTGTGGATCGGGCGCTGATCATCGGGCGCGTAGTGCTAAAGTGCTGAGCGCTGAGCGCTGATACTAAGTCTTGGAGCGTCCTTCCATACTTCAAGCATTTCCCCTCTCGACTCGTCGCTGTCGGGCACATCGCAGTATATTTATCTGGGGCCCTTGAATCCCCTCGCTGCTTGCCGAGCACTGAGTGCTCGCGTCTGTTCAATACAATTTAGGTATGCATTCGGCGGTTTTATATTCTAGGCGGCAGCGCTTTCCCATATTGCCGTGCGCTCACAGCCACGCTCACAACCAAACACTTACAGTCGACAGCCTCGGCCCTGAAGCTCCTGCCCCTTGCAAGACGTCTCTACCCTCTCCCTTCCCCGTACCGCTGCGAGACCGACTCCGCGTCCCCCCACTGCATACAAATCCCTCCCCCCCCCGGCGGCCACATTGCACAACAGATTCAAGCGAGTACAACGCATTTCTCTCTTCCCCCTGCTTCGTCGCTGCGAGAACGACTTCTTGTCCTCTCATTCCGCACTCGCTGTATCCTATGGGATATAGACCTAAAATTTCCTTCCCACATGTGGCTACGTCAAATGCATGACTTCGACGCGTATCAAAGTTCACTACGGAAGAAGCCGCGAAGGATGACCCTGACGCGATGACAGGTGAGGAGCACACTGTGAACTCGCGCAGGTTACTCGCCTCATATCCAGAAAGTTTGGACGTCGAAGCGGCCATTTCAGCGACGTTCACGGGCGACCGCAAGTACGTCATCGTCTCGCTGAACGTACGTTGGATTCTGCCGCCGTTCGTTGGCCTACCGGGTCTTCATGCGCGCTGACTATCGATATGACGAGAATGACCCCTGTCAGTGGCCGCAGAAGCTCGTGCACGACTTCGCAATGTTGTCCATGGTGCGCCGACCCTACCCGGTGACCCATCGCTACGCTCCCATCTGGCGGACACCCTGCCGCGACGACGATTCTAGAATCACCACAGGGTCTGTTCTCAAGACGATTGGACGACTCTCAATGCCCGCGCTCCTTGTCCTTAGTGCGCTTGTGGACGAGATGGTTGGCAACATTTTAGAGCACATCCGCGACGTTGCAACTCCTGTTCTTCGTCTCGAACGGCTTCGAGCCGCAATAGTTCGAACACGCGACCGGCTGCGGTTCTTCTCTTCAACGTTTCGTGACGCTCCCTTCCAGGTCCGCGAAACCCAGCACTAGAATCTGGCTGATGTGTCCTCGGACTCCCCGACATTCCCGCCACTCGCGTGGCCCCACAATGGTGGCGGGACTTCCCCAATGGCGAAACGAGCCCAACCATACCCGACACCTCAACATGTTGCACTAAACGCCTCGAAAACATGAAGCAGGTCTTCAGCCACGCGTTCCTAATGAGCGACTACGACGAGCGCCCTCCCGCGAAGCTCGAGTGGTTCAACCATCAAATGGCTACATACTCTCGACGTCTTGCTTATCTTGTGGAAGATAAGTGAACCCGGGTTTCGTTACGAACTATTTGGGCGCGTTCTCATCCTCGAAAGAACCCGCGATCAAGACGCTTCGAAGGATGGTAGTGGTCCGTGAATACGGTGAGTTATCAATCGTCCCATGTGTTCCGCATCAGTACCACTAAACTGGCCTTTCCGTATTCCCCCAAACGTTCTTCGTGAAACCTAACCTCCGTCTTCACCCTACACTTTCACTATCGATTCTCCCGTTCCTCAGAGACGACGCCTCCAGACCTCACGCGCTTTGTCCCTCGCCCTTCAACATATCCAACGGTGTAACCCCTCAACACCCCGCTCGCCTTGACCAGCCTTTCCCCCGCCGGAGCTCTTACGCACCGGTCCCGATCTGCGATCCAGCACCCCTCTAGTTGTCGTGTTCCTCCGCCTTCGCCGAACGGGGAGCGCAAGCGTGGAGGAATGCACCAGACGCCGAATGGTGGTCAATGTTTCTAGGCCCGTCGTACGTGGGGATAGGTGCCGAGCACGGGCGCGGGGAACGTGTTCGTAACTTGCAAGCGGAGCATCTGATCGAACGCGTAGACGGAGGCTATTGCCTTCAGCGGTTATATCAAAGTCGGGTTAGAACGATGTTCACACACGTACGGGGGGACTTACAAGCGATTTTCGCAACGGCGAGTGTTGGTTAGCAGCGCATCGTCACGGATCCGGAACTAGGGTTGTGTGGGGTCCACTCCGCGTATAGTTATGCTATCGTGCAGATAGGACTTCAAATATGCGGCACTTGCGTACTCTCACTGTTATGCTATATCTACGACCGCCATCTTCAGCCATATGCCCGATTCCTGAGAACGGCGATGAGGACGGGAACACGGAGGACGTATTCAGCGAGCTTACGGTCATACCTAAGCGGCTAGTCCACAGGTCTACGGGCTAGTTCTACCAACGGTATGGATGCACGTTGCGCTTCAACGGTAGAACAAAGATGACGAGATTCTATGGGGTGTATTCTTCTGGAAGGTTGATCTCGTCGTTATACGAAAGAAGCTAGTCATATATCCACGTATCAGTCTGAGAGGGTCAAGAGCATCATGGGGCACGACTCACGTTAGATGAGCTCTCGAATACCTGCCCAGAGTATACCGACGCGGATACAGAAGTTCTCGATGTCCAGCTGGACGGGAGACCGTGTACAGAGAAGGGATCGCGGGAGAACCGTGGCGAGAACGAAGGAGTGATGAGTGTTGGACCGTAGCGGCAGAGCTCTGTGAAACGGGTTAAGGACACGAGCGATGGGAGAAATATGGGGAAAATCTCACAGACATATACGTCAGGTCACGGAGGACCTCCTGCGTCTGAAGCGTCTGATGTGCGAGCAGGCGGCGGCGGCATCGAACTGAAGATGGGCAATGTGCCCCGGATTGAACGTGGTTGTTGGAGAGTGCCGGCCATATGGAATCTGAGAAGGGATTGAGGAGCGCCGGGGATCCAACAGCATGACGAGGTAGAGACGTACGGGCACGAGAGGGCGCACGGAACGGTCGAGAGGCGCAAGAGAGCGAGCAAAGAGGATGAGCTTGCGCAGAACTTCGCGGCCATCGCGGAAGCCCAGCCCTCATAGCAGAGGCGCTCGCCGCCGGGCCGGTGTCGGAGCGGCTCGGGACCGGGCTCCCCAGTCGCGATCCCCGTCCGTCGTCCCCAACTTGAAGTCTTTCTGCCTCCTCCCGTTCGATCAGGTCCCTTTCTCCGCCGTCATGTTACTGCCCGCCACACACGCCCTCCCTAGCTGCTTGCCTGTCACGCCATACGCCAAATCTGCACTGGCCGCACTACGCGGCCTACTACTCGACTAGTATTGCAGACATCGCGTCTTGGCACCCTGTGCGCGACCCCCAGGGCTCGAAGGGGGTGGGCGTGTGTGGATCTCGGTATGCCATGCGCCATTTCAGCCCGTGTCATACCTGATCGATCTTAGCCTCCAGCGTCTGCTTCTGCGCCGGACGTTGTCGTGCCCAAGGAGCTCTACGCCGAAGGTCCTAGGTGCTCCCGCCGTGCACGTTCCTGGCCCACTCCCCTTCGCTCATCCCGCTACGATCAACCCGCCCTCGTCCCGCTTCGCCCATCCTTTCCATCCCTGTCATGGCTGCAAATCTGGAACCCTGTTTCCTCCCCGTCTCGTGCAACGCTCGTCGTAACCTCAATGACCAGCCTTCCGTTTGTCGTCCTCGACACAGCGTCCCAGGGTATAGGCGTATCATGGAGCGTCCTCGGTTCTTCGCCGCTCTTCCACTTCTCTCGGTGAAAACATCAGTTCTGTCTCTCACAAGAGTGGACCCTTGGAGCGCAAGGCTCGCGTCGCGGTAAGTCCTCGGACGCTCACATTCTGCCTGTGTTCATTCGAACCTTGACATTTACACCTTCTCTCCAGATCCCTCCGCAACACCTATTCCCGCTTCGTATCCGTCAAGTCTCTGCGTCACTCCCCGCTCTAACCTTCGGCTACCACCTGAGGCCTTCCGGCCTATCAGCACGCTTCTCCCATATCTCCCCGATGCGCCGCACGTCGTCCGCTCCTCCAGCCCTGCATATCTCCCAGTCCCCATACAACTCACTGAGTCCATTGAGGACAATAAGACGTGTAATACAAGCGCGGTGGTGCTGGGAATCGGAGGATTGAGATAGATTTTGAAGACAAGGCGAAGGGTACTTCAGGTGCGTCGTTCTTCTGCTCGCGCTCGTCAACCGTCTAACTGGCATCCATTTTTGTTTCGTGTCTCTCACAGATCGCGAGCACACCAATCCGGCACATCCGAAGTTCCGCTGTCGCTTTGTAGTTCTACCTCCAGCCTCCTCGCTCCTATCCAGCCCCGTCTCCACCCGCGTCTCCGTCCCTTGCTTTGACGGTGGATCTCTATCGACATCTCTGTCCGCCTCTCGCGCGACAATACCTATAGCTTCCTGCAGTGTTCAAGCCAATGTGGTCGGCGGTGCTTGGACGGGTTGCTGCGGACATCCAAATGGGCGCGTTCTCATCCTCGAAAGAACCCGCGATCAAGACGCTTCGAAGGATGGTAGTGGTCCGTGAATACGGTGAGTTATCAATCGTCCCATGTGTTCCGCATCAGTACCACTAAACTGGCCTTTCCGTATTCCCCCAAACGTTCTTCGTGAAACCTAACCTCCGTCTTCACCCTACACTTTCACTATCGATTCTCCCGTTCCTCAGAGACGACGCCTCCAGACCTCACGCGCTTTGTCCTTCGCCCTTCAACATATCCAACGGTGTAACCCCTCAACACCCCGCTCAGTGGAGTCGCTCTCGCACCCAACGTCCCTTGCCATTGAAATCGTCCAGTGGACACTCTAGGTCGGATTTCCGCGTTGCATGTACATACAACATTCCCCGTAGGCTGGGCAAAACGGTCTCGCCCTGGCTCGCGCGTCCGTATGCCCTGCCTTCGACCCGCGGGCGATGTCTCCCCGCGATTGTCGCCAAGCACGCTTCCTCTCGTAGGTGCGTCTACATGTCGTTCACTCGGATTGTATGGTTAATCTAGTCGAAATCAGGTGGGCCTCAGCCTCGATCTCACGTCAAACGTTTGTGCGCGAGACAAGGTCCGACCCCATGCATTCCCGGCGCGTGCGTACCCCTTCAAGAAGCTCGTGAACCCGCGCAACGGCGGCGTGTTCTCCGAAACGTGCGGCAGCACGGTGGGCGTACGATGTTCCGGAAGTAGCGTTGGTACGCGCTCTTAGGTTCGTCCGGGAGTCCCGTGAGCCTTTCGATGAAAACTGATCGACGTTTCGGTGCTATAGCTACCGTTGGAGATGCGCATGTCTCAGTCGGAGCGAGACCGCTCACGCGAATGAGCGTCCGCGAAGTTGTTTCGCCCTCGCTCGCTCACTCGCTGTGGCATCGCACCAGCGACTGGAGGAACGACGATTCCACGAGAACGGTGCGTTGAGAACGTCCCTCGGGTTCACAACCCGGCGTAGCAGGGAAGAGGACGTTCACGGCAGACATTTACGCGTGAACGTCTCGGTTTGGGCGGCGTAATCAAACTTGCAGACCGACGAGATCTAACTGGACGATGTTGTACGCATGGTTCCAGACGGGGTACATAGCATTCCGCAGCTCTGTGTACGATACTGTTACAGTAGGCCGATTGTGGAATAAAGTGACCTTTGCAATATCCTCGGCTACCACTCGCCGGTTTTCGAAGAGGTTGCGCTTGGGTTGGCACAGGTCGAGGATGTCGAAATGCTGGGATGCATGCTCGCCTCATCGACCTCCATCCAGCGCAGCTTTGCAGAAAAGAATACGAAGCGGTCTTGGGGAGGAGCATCACCGAAACAAATATATTCGCATCGATCTACTACGTGTTATAGGGATCGTATGTCCGTTCTAAGTACACATGGCACGTTCACCTGCAATGTAACCCGTCATCTTCCACTCACAATATCACGTACTCAGGGACGTTCGAGTCTGCCCACCTCGCCCGCCACACCACATACTCCCTAATACAGGAACCGGCAAGAAATTCGACCGACGACCGCGCGTCCAAGTTCCCCGCGTCTCCCTTGGTCGGACCTGAAATGAGTTTTACGCAACATCTGGAAGATGTGAGCCTTTAGGACGTCGCACAGCCGGACTCTATCGTACATTTATGGGCTGTAGAAATTGGTTTGGAAGGGGCTTGAGGCTTGCGTCGAGCGTGAGGGCGATGATGAGTGACGGCGGGCGACGGCGGCCCGGGCCAGTGGGAGCCTGAGACCCCAAGCGCCCGGCGTGGGCAGTCCCGCCCGCGCAGGTCTTGCTGAGTCGGCGGAAGGAAGTGGCTGGTAACAGCGCTAGGTCCCTCGCCTGCTCAGGGGTCGCGGGGATGGGGAGCTGTTCCGCGCACCGTCCAGCTCGTCACACCTGTGAAGCCATGGATAAGCGCGATATGCTGAAGAGATTGGTGGTAAGCACACAGCCAGCCCGATGACGGACACCGGGTAGAATAGAATTGACTCACCTTCCTCGATACCCGCCTGATTGGTGCCCGCCAACCGAAGAGACGGAGTTCAGACTTCTGGAAAGTGGGTTTCCTTCAGATTGTTGATTCCAGGAGAATACCCTCCTAGAGACCGAGGACCGCGCTCCTACTGTGCCGTCGTGATATACGTTGTGACGCTCCTCACTGAAGGCCATATTCGAGTTGCGAATTGAGGCATTGGCCACGCCTGAGCGAATGTCGAGCGTCGACCGACCGTCACTGTTGCCACTGGATGGTAGGACCAACGGGACGATGAACATACAGACTCGCGGCCTGAACAGGGAACTCAGCCGGTATCGAGCATCTGCTGTTACTACGCCATGGATGCCAGCATTGTATGTCAGTCGAAATGACCCTCCCGTGTATACACGCAACAACGTACTCGCCTTCGTGGGTGCCTCTGTAAGCCCTTCACTCGTCGAAGGTCCTACATACCCATCCCACGCGCTCAGTCCCACATCCCTCTCGTCGTCGAGCTCCTCCGTCCATGCTGGACGAGCACCGCAAGCGTTAAGATGTGCACCAGGTGCCTGATGGCGATCAGCATTTTCTGGGCCTGCGACACGCGAGAATGCGTACGTCGCACGTCCACAGGAAACACCCTCTCGACTTGTAAGAGGCGTGTGTGATGAACACGTATACGGAGGCGATTGCCTTCTGAAGTTGGATCAGAATCGCGTTAGAACGATATCGACGCAGGAGCGGGGCTGCTTACCAGCCTGTCTCGCGATGATATATGTTGGCTAGTATAGCGCCGCTGCGAGCTTGAGATTGGGGTTGCGTGAGATCTAGTCGTACGAAAGCGCGATTGAGTTGATGGGACGTACGAGATGTGCAGTCCCTTCTTCGCTCCCCGTCGCGAGGACATATCGGCTTTCATTTTCTCCAGCGGTATCCTTAACTCCTGAGGATGCAGATTAGGAAAAGGTGATGAAATGCGCATTGGAGGAGCGCACTACTTGTATATCTTGATGGCAAGGATAAGGCATACCTAAGTTGGCTCCTCCAACCACTGGTACTAGTTGTAGTATGTATGGATGTCCGCTTCGCTTGAACGCGAGGTTGAGGCCAACGTGGAGTACGTCATGGGCAAAGGCAAGCTCGACTTGAGATAGAGGAAAGAGAAAGGAGTGAGCTGCGTACCCGAGAACGAAAAGGGGCGCAACGTACATTCGCGACTACGCTCCTCGCCATCTGCCTCACGGACCATCTTCGGCACAAGTACACCAATGGGCGGAAACAGACGTGCTCACAGGACCATTGGCACGAGAAGACCTCGTGTAGAGAATGATATCGCGAGGGAATTCAGTGCGAGAGCCAAGACTCAATGCTTCTCAACAACATCTGAGAGCCACGTCGATCGTGCTTTGCGACAGCGTTAGGACAGCAGTGATGTGGAGGAGATGAGATAAAACTGGCAAACACATACCTCTAGAATGGGAAGCGTTCCATTACGCGGCATAAAAGGGAAGCAGCAGACGTTCAGCCGCCTACGGCAGCCACAAGACGGCGAGTTGGATTGCATCTTCCCGGTACCACATGGGTGTTTGGACAGTACGACCTCAACGTTGCGAACCTACGCAAAGCGAGGTAAATAAAAGGTCAGGTTCGGAGAATTAATATAACTGAGAATGAATGCTGAGTATGTGGAAAAGAGGGAAGACGGCAACATGGATAGATGCGGGCAATAGGCGAGAAAAGCAAGACAAGCGCGGGGAGGAGAGGGCAGGAGGAGCAACGGCAAGAACTGAGCTGAGAGCGTACCTCGCTACCCATATGCTCTCCCTCCCTTGAAACGCATGGTGTACGAGCCTTCGGTGCTGGAGAACATGAACGAGGGTAGTGAAGACGGGCCTCTGGGGAGAGGACGTTGGAGAACAATTGGAGAGCGGCTTCAAGGTGCCGGTATGGACACTGAGAATCGAGGGGGTTTGTTAGCACCGGAAATACAATAGCGCGACGGCGCAGAGACATACCAGCAAGAGAGAATGACGGCGCAGACGAGAGGCGAAAGAGCGAGTAGTACTGGAGAAGATGCCGCTTGGCCGGGCCAGTGTGCGTTCCGCCCCATCGCAGAGGCGCTCGCCGCCGGGCCGGTGTCAGGGGCCGTTCGGGACCGGGCTCACCAGCCTTCACCGTTGCGATCGCTGTCCGTTGTGTCCTGCCAGCGCCGTCCGTCCCAGTGTCGTCTTCTTCCTGCTCGTCACATCCGCCTTCTCGTCTCGCCCCACACCATGCCAGGCGTCTCTCCCCTTCAGCATATGGCCAAATATAGAGCGCACCGATCACCTTGCCCGTCGAGTATTCCAGAAATGAAGGCCTAGGATACATACACGACCGCTGGCTTGGGAAGAGGATCCGAGACGTAGGAGGGTTTCGGTACGTCGCGCTCCCTTCACTTTCCTGCCGCACCTACACAGTCGATGGCCCACAGTTGTTACACGCGGTAATCCACGGGTTCCTCTCTGAGGACGGACGCCTTGGACCGTCTCATCCGTCTAGGCTTCCCCTCTGCCCCGTCTCCCATGGCATTCTTTTCGCTTCCGCCCCGCTGCATCCCAGGCCTGCCTCCTTCCGCCTCCAGTTGGACGCCTGCGCATGTAGATCTACTCGTCATACGTAGATCCTGGTACAATCACAACTTCCAAGTCATCGGCGACCCTCCGACGCCGCTTGGCATACCTGGCGACTACTAGTATTCCAGACGTTGTGCCTTGGCAGCGCGTGCGGAGCCACGGCCCCAGAGCTGGAAGGGAGAGGACATGCGAGGCTCCCGGTACGCCATAAGTTATCCCAGCTGATCTAGAACTTGATACGCCCCTGTCCTCAGCCTCAGCCGCCGCTCACAACGCCGCCCTGCCCATCGCGTTCCGCGCTGAGGGTGACTGCCTAGGTCCCGCACATTCGTACACCCCGGCCGGCTTCTCTTCAATCGCGCCCTCGCGCTCAGCTGCGCTCTTCTCCTGTTTCGCCCCTTCCGTCCACCCTGACTCTCGCTGCCATCCTCAAGCGAGGGCTTCTGCCCTCTCGCGCTGCGTCGGGCGCAACTCGGGCAGCAAGCCGTCCGCCGCCTTCGACTCAGCGTAGTCCTAGGGTGATGGTGGGCCACGACCAAGACTTAGACGACAATGGCCCTCCGCCGCTGTACGACTTTCTTTAGTGGAAGCACGACTCTGACTCTGCGACTCCTGTAGGCCCTCGAAACGCGAGATTGGTGCAGCGTAAGTTCCCTTTCACTTGCACTCTCTCATTTTCGAGAACCTCGTCATTCTAACGTTCCTTCACAGGTTCTCGGCAACACTGATTCCCACTTCGTGCCTTTCGTCTCTGCCGATTCCCTTGCTCCTACTCCCGGCTCCTACCCATACGGCCTTCCAGAACGCCTCCCAGGCCTCGCTCCCGCCCGTAACGTCGTTCCTCACGACACCCTCCTCTTACGCCCAACTCGTTGAGGACGGCAAGACGTCGCGCGATGCGGGATTTCCGGTGCTAGAGCTTGGAGATCAGGACAATCGGTGATAGGGTGAAGGTCCTAACGGTGCGTCATCTTCCTACCTACGCCCATCAAGTGTCTCACCGAGATATACAGTCATACCTCATCATTGTGTTTTATGTACTCCGCACTCGTCAAGAATCCGCCAATTCGCCGCATTCAAAGCCTTGCTGTGCCTTTTCGTCCAGCCTCTAACCGCCTCGCTCCTACCCAGCCTTCTTTCCGCCTGCGTCTTCGCCCCCTGCTTCGTATGTAGAACCCTACGCCGCCCCAGTTCTGTACCTCAGCCAGCGGATTACGTCTTCTCGGGTCCCCGTTAACATGGTCCTGAAGCTTCGATGCGTCTCGGCGGACATCCGAACTCGTGTATCTTGGTTCTATGCCAGATCAAATGTCGCGACGATTCCTACTAGTTGGATGAAGACACTTAGAAGCGTCGAGGCGACTCACGGGCAGGGTGAGTTTTACATTTTCACGCATCTCTCGCCAGAGTACCGCTCACATAGCGTCTTTGGATTCCCCACAAGGCATTCCGAGGAACTGGTCTTCGCGCTGTCTCCTCCCCATGATTGAGCGGCCGCGTTTCTGGCTCTCGCAGAAACGACGCCTGTAAATGTCACACGCTCGCTTCATCGCCCTTTAACTCATCGAAGGCATATCCCATCTCTTGTACACAACGACCCTCGCTTAAATCGTCCCGTAGACGCTCCTCGTGGACCCTCCGCTGCGTGTGCGACGCTCCGCGCTGGCTGGGCTAGGCGGCCCTGGTCTGCGCGTTCGTTCGCCAGTAGGTGCCTCCCCGTAATTATTTCCAAGCATCGGTCCAATCTGGTATGTGCATTCACATGACGGCTTTCACTCTGATCTCTGATCCTATGGTGAATCTGTCACTCGAAGTCGGATGGGCCTCGATCTCGATCTCGCGCCACACGTCTGCGCGCGCAAGACCCGGCTATCACCCCGTGTCTTCCCACCTTCCGCCGTATGCATACACATTCAAGAAGTCCGCAAACCCACACAACACAGACGTGTCCTCCGAGACGTGCGTTAACCCGGCTGACGTTCGATCTGTTAGGAAGAAGAGCCATCACACGCTTTCAGGTTCGTTCAGGGCTTTCTGATGAAGGCTGATCGACGTTCAGGTTCCAGAGCGTGTTCGAGATGCGCACGTCTCCCGCAAGGTGCAGCCCCTCATGCGAATGAACAAACGTGAAGCTGTTCGGCAACGCACGCACGATGTGGCATCGCACAAGCGACGAGGGGAGCGTCGACCCAGATAGAACGGCTCCTTGATCACGTCCTTGGGTTCTGCAACCCGGAGTGGCGGCGGGAGGGAGACGTCGACAGAAGAACTGGACGTGAACGTCTCGGTTTGTACGGCGTAGCATGCAGATCCACGAGGTTGAACTGGACGGTATAGGTGTAGCAGTACGCTAGGTACATCGTGTTCGGTAGCTCAATGTACGAGACTGCTACAATCGACCAATTGCAGAATCGAGCCAGTTTTGCAGTCTCCCTGCCTGACCGTCGTTGGCCCGCGTCTTGAAGAGGTCGCACATCTAGCGCAACTTGGACGCGCTTGGGGCGGTCGAGATAGATTCGCCTTCGCCTTCTCGACGTCCATCAACCGTAGCCCTGCGGTAGAGGATCAGAGGAGTTGTCGAGCAGGAGCGTCTACGAGACAATTATATTCGCCTTAATCTACTACATGCTACGAGGATCATATATCCACTCCAGTCTTATAGGACAAGAGGTTCAGCTGCGACCTTGACTGTGACCTTCTGCGCACGAACTCGGGTAAGAACCTACAAGTTCATCTTCACTTTCACGAACGCTGTAATCCAGTGCCAATGAGTAGTGCGTCTTAGAATACCTGTCAACGACGAAGCTTTCCACGAGAGAGCCAGTCGAGGTCTTCGGGTTGGGCGGGGGCATTCGCGTTTCGTGCCATGCGAGAACCGCACCAAGCGCGAACTCGGTATCAAACTTCAACGACGGGATCCGGCTCAGAATGTACTCGATCGACGAGACATTACCCTGTGTGATGGTGATCAACATTAGAATGCAACACTTGGAGCTAGAAGATCGAGGGAACATACTAGCGGGACTTGGAGCGATTCCATGCACGATGCAGGAGATCGTCGAACAACGTGGTGCCAATCGACCTCAAGGCTTCTAAGCCATCATATAGGAGTGTCCTGAGGGACTTCGCGCACGCAGTCATAGACATCTACATAGAGGGCAGACGTTAGCTCGATGAATCACGAACAAACAAAGATATTTTGAGGGGAATTGATTGACATGGTCCACATACCTTGGTGGCTCTAGCCTTCCTCTGGGCAATCACAGTCACGTCTGCTAGGCTAGTCTACCGCAATCGCCAACCTACACACCCACGCGCGGACGGACTACAAATGCGTCCACGCGGAATCTGGCCTTGGATCCAGCACCTGATCCTGGCCGGTTTGGGCTCCATCGATCTCAGGTGAGTAGAATCCTCGATCCGCTCGCGACCCGGGCTGATGACGTCCCATGAAGACCAATAGAGGGACATCCTAGAGTGGGACACGATCAGGAATGTGAGGAATCGCACTGTGTAACGTCGCGAACTCACCGAGGTGTGCAGCAACGACAACTACATGCCTGCGTGTCGTGTGTTCTGAGCACGAAGTACGTACAAACGTGGATCGTACAATGCTTTCGGCTACTACACGTTGAACCGGCTAACGTGACCTCCAAACGACGCTGCTGGCGTGAGGACGTGTGGCGATGGGAAGCGGCGTGCGCGAAGACTAGGCGGCTGCTTCCGATCCTGCAACGGGCATTGCACTGCGTTGATCGTGCGCCCAGAATGTTCTGGGAGATGCGGGGGCCGCTTTGATTGTGAGGACGAGAAATACGATACACTAGGTTGCGTCTGCGTGTGCAACAAACAGCACGTTAGACACAACGCACGCAAGATTACGGAGCATATACTTATAGTGTGGAGAGACCTTCCCAATCTCCTTCTATCGTGGGTTGTCTGGTCATTGATCAGAGCCTCGGGGACGTTCGAACCTGACATAGCAGGCATCTAGATGCACCTGGATCATGAGCTTCCGGATACATAGATCACTATCGTGAACATACCTCATCAGCCTCCGCAAGTTCTCCCAGATATGATGTGGGGAGGATCGTTGATTCCTATCCGTCGTACCCATCAACGACTTTGTTCATACCCAAACGGCGGGGAGGCGCCACCAAGGGATCTCAGGCCGAAAGCCGTACCCGAGGCTGCTCGCTGAGGCCGTGCGCTGCGGGCGTGAGACGATCTGGTCTGGTAACAGATGAACAACAAAGAACCGACAACTCACTTCCGTGGCCGGTCTCTCTACATGTAGAACGAGCTTGTCGTGACTCGTCCACGTCCGGCGTCGTCGACAAGCAGCGTATGAGCATATCTGGAGAAGATGCACGGCCAAATGCTCGTCCTTTCACCACGCTGAGAACGAGGCGCCGTGCTGATTGTGAGCCAAGTCTGGTGCAACGTTTGCGTTTAAAATCGAAGAAGTGGGGCCACGGATGTGCGCACATCTACTTAAGTGCTTGTGTCTGAGATACGCGTCATACGAGACTGTACAGGATATACTTACAAGATCGAGAAACATCCCTGTTTGTATGACCGCCCGGTGACAGTCGCGGGCTTCGAAGCCTTGTGAGCCCCGTCTCGTACAGATCTACATCCATCAGATAAGTTAGCTAGAGATTCCAGGAATAGTGGAAGACGAACGCGCCTCGACCCGCCCTTCCCCGTGCGGACGGCGATCCATCAAACGCGCTGCTGCAATCGCGTTGGCTATCCAAGAACGGCACATTGGTCGCCCATGCCCTTCGGGATCGTAATGACCAGTCGTAAAATTCATGCTGGGGTCTGTGGACCACGGGCGGGGTAGAACGTCTAGTTCCAGCGGGGGATAGGCAGAGTTACGGAAGATGGGCTTACCTCTACAACTGAGGCTTCATCTCCTGGCGATAACACCACTCGTATAACCCCGGTGACGCATCTTCGCCTCTCTTGTCGACCGGCTCCTTCCAGTATCTGTGCTGTCGAAAGGCGTCGACCACTGTGGGTTGCGGGAGAAACTGTTCTCAGAGTTTGGAGGCTGCTTTTTACGGAATTAGCTGCAGGGTGTAGAGTGCGTTGATGTGGGAGAACGTACTGGACGGAAATTCTCCGATCTGAATTTAACGGAAAGACCTTCCCCATGAGCGACCAGAAGGCATGGTGACCAAAGATGAACTTGAAGTGGGGTAGAGCGCATTGACGGAGGAGTCGCCAGAGTGGGGAGCGTCCAGAGCCAGCACGACGAGTAAGTAGACGCGTGTCACCTCCGGGCCGACCGGGGGCAGGAGCACCAGTGGCGCTGATCATCGGGCGCGTAGTGCTAAAGTGCTGAGCGCTGAGCGCTGATACTAAGTCTTGGAGCGTCCTTCCATACTTCAAGCATTTCCCCTCTCGACTCGTCGCTGTCGGGCACATCGCAGTACCTTACATATCTTACCAAGCATGCATTGCGAGTCTCGCTCTCCTCCGGCTGCTACAAGCTTCTACAGCGCTGACAGCTCAACGTGAGTCCTTTTCATGATGTTAGATGCTGCTTGCGCTCGGAACTGTTCTCACACTGGCGCGTGTGCGGATGCAGATTCACGGGCTATATACACAAGTCGCAACATTAATCTCGCCATCTACGACCCGTCGGACGGGAGCATTTGTTGTAAGTGTTTTCCAATTATGCGGACCAGGTGCCTGCAAGGAGGGCTCAAGAGCATTCCAACGTACCCCACATCACACCGTCGGCGGGCAGTCTCCCGCTGACCTTGTCGCAAGCTTCATACGACATATCCCGTAGCACCTCTCAAAACCCCGCGAACAAGCCAGTAAACTCTCGTACATCTTTCCTTCTCACTCTGTCATGGGTATGGATCACCTTTTCCTCTATGCCTGCCAGCGATCTATCACCGCACGAAGCCAGACGTGCCCGTGGAGCCTCTGCACCAAGTTCATCTATCCCCTTCGATCGGCCTGAAGGTACGGATGAGATGCAGGACACCTCCATTCATCCTGCCTCCTCTCAATGCCCTCTTCAGCTCGCCTCTCGTATGCCCGCCACCTCGTTACGGCTTCTGAATAAGTGCCCAGGATTGAGCTCGCGTCGACCACCAGTGCCGGGGCCAAAGCAGGCCGGATAGCAAGCACCCCCCTCGCGCCCGCGTGCACTCGGCGACGTGGACAAAAGCCATGATATAGCTGAACCCCTCCCCGAAGAAGGTGACGATGGATCCGAAGACGCCGTTCGTGTCGGTAGTACAGCTTGCGGACGGCGAGGTCAAACCCGTGCGGGGGTGGGTTAGACGCGGACAAGGAGTACAGCGCTCCGTGAAGGGTGACGACCATCGCGAGCGATGATGGGCGTGTCGCGTATGTGGTATTCACAATGCACGACAGCCTGAGAATGTGAAGCGGAGGCGAGGTACGTACGTCTTGACGGCTCGAGGAACCATACGGAGAGGGAGATTGGGGATAGGAAACAAGTCGGTAACTGAGAGATCGGCTCAGCTACGTTTTTCATTCTCGCAATTGCGGTCGAATCAACTGATCGGTGGTAGGTTGAAGCTGCCAACGAAGACACGAAGATGCATAGCAGCTTCAGAAGTCGATGCTCATCCAGCTCGAGATGGACGCCAGATGTGCAGCACACTCTTGTCGGACCCGAATGGTTGGCGCCGGCCTTTTGTGTACGTTTCGTTCCTCTGAGATTCCACTGTGACGCCTGAGACAATCGGGCAGTCTATCGTAGACGGCTACGGGTTCATGCCGAACTACCACTCGATCATCACCAAGTCACCAATTCAATCAAGGAGCAGCTCACCGACTGCAACGCGCACTCGACGACATGGCAGACATCATCCATAGTCGCATCGGGACGTCGGGGGCGAACAAATCTAGTGACAGATATGGCGCGCAGGGCTGGGCGCTCCACAGCATTATATATTCTCATGGATTCGTCCGCCCCTAATACATGGGGAAGAGGGTCGTCAAGTACGAGGCGATGGAGCGTCCCGACGCGCTTGCGCCCTCGACTGTGAATTCGAACACGACGATACTGGCGGACGATTTCGAGAACGCGGAGACCTTGGTACACAAGGGGATGTTCATGGGGGTATGCTGGAATCTGTTTCGGGTGAGCAGTTTGGTCGCTGATGGGTTTCGTGCAGGCGAGCTTTGCTGCTGAATCCGCCATACTAGAGGATTAGTTCGAGAACGTCCTCAACGTTGTAATAGGTCGCCGAAATTTGCTATATGAGCTTAAATCTCACAAACTCGTTCAAATAATCGAGGGGCTTACTGAAGTTGCATATCAGGTCTGCTGGCGTGCACGGTAGGACCGCGAATACAATTCCATTCCTGAATAAATCTGGGTCTATCGGAAGTCGCTCATCCTCATCAATCATCCCGCCCGCAGCTACCCGGAGCAGGGCAACAATCCTGCGTATGTCTGTCCTGCCTACCCTCACCTCTCAGCCAGCTCACCCTACAGTTGACCTATGCCCCTCAGGCCAGGATAGAGAAGAATAAGGCAGATCCCGAGAAGGAGCCAGCTCGTTGCAAGTATGACATGCAGCCAGCACAGCGTCACGCTCCCCAATCATGAATTCACGAAGACGCGTCGCACACCTGCGATTGTTTTCCTCCAGACCGCCTGCGCCACGCTCGCGCTCGCTGCAACCGCAGTCGCTCTATTTTCACGCCTTACTTCCGCCGCTACAACGTCACCAACAGCTGCGAACACGGTAGCGGCAGGTTGTGATACCGCAGACGTCGGTGTAGTCCCGCTCCCTCGAAGAAAAAGAACCCATAGGGAATGGTCAAACTGCCGTAACCGTCGGTCGCAGACGTCGTGGATGCCGCCGCTCATGGATGACTTGCCTGTGCTGAGCAGCTGCGAGGCGAACGGCGGGGCTTGGAGGTATGGTCTGTTGTGAGGCGCGCCAAGGAGCTCGAACTCGGGGTGAACTGCGGGCGAGTACGCGGATGGCCAACATGCAAACATGATTGATGGGGTTTGGCATTGTTCCGACCGCGACTGCCTAGTACAAATATAAATTTGATGAGTAATCAGTCTCCCATTGTACCGAACTTAGTTGAGGTCAACGGCACTGCCCGTGGTGGCGTAGTCAGCAATACGATAAACACCGGTAATACCAGTGCAAATCTCTACGACCACACGACCGGTGACCACTGGGGGTACCACCTAGCGGATGCTCGGCGGGATGTTGCTGCTCTGAAGACCAACGACGCAGGGGTGATCACAGGCACACATAATACCAACCGAGTCGGTCCCGGTAACACAGTCGCCCCCTGAGGGCCTCAGTGCCACTACACATCCGCGCGATGACATCGCAGGCCTGTTCGGCGGTGCCATGCGACTGACGGCAATGCCAATAGCGACTTGGACCAATCCAATTAGCCGGTACTAGTCCCAGTAGTGGCAGTGCTATGCGAGCCCGACTCCAGTTAATGGGGCGGCATCAGCTCAGGTGACCAACACGGCGACGGTCATAATACTTACACCGCGCTGGCGACACAAATAATGCAGACTAGATGGCACCACAGGCCAGTTCCGTCACTACACTACTCCGAGTCCTTCGGCCCCGACGCTTCAAGTCGCAGGACTGCCCTCCCGATGGAGGAGGCAAGGTTGAATAGTTGATGGGTTCCGTGCCCCCCATTCCCCCATGCTCGAAACAGGCGAGTGGTCGCGCGTCTCTCTTCGTTATCCTCGCATATGGAAGCTGATCGGGAGCAGATTTCATCTATGAGAGCAGCTGAGCTATTCGTTGTGTGACAGCCAGGATTCCTGGAGCGCTTTGAGTGGCATCATGTGGGTTCCTATCCGGCGCCCCTTTCTCGTATTGAGAGCATTCACTTAACGTACATTGACGGCTCGCGATCTGGTTAATCTTAATCGCCCACGATTCACCCAACGAATGCGTACCAACTCTGCTCGACTTGAACTTACTCGACGGATCTATGGCTGGACATCATCGATCCGATAAGCCTTGCGATGGGCCCCATTGGCTTATGATAAGGCGGCAGAATCATCCCACGGGTGTGTCCGTGGTATTCAATTGTACTCTTTGCAGCGTTGTTGTTGAGGAGACCGTGAGACGATTGTGAGTAATCGCTGACGGGGATCAATTTAAGGATTATTCCCGTTGAATTTTCTTCCAGAGCCTCAGCCACGTCCATCTCGGTCTCTAGACCCTTTACTACCCCAGTGGTTCGAAAAGTCCCGGGAAACCCACCAACAGCTGCTCTCACATCGCAATGTCGTTCCTCGAACGATTGGGGCTTTCTGACAGAGACCAGGGACGTTCTCCGCCCAGCCCCTCAAGAGACGTCGAGTCCCTGCAAGATGCTCTGCGTGACCGCACGCTTGAGCTAGAGGAATCGCTGAGGACGGAGCGGCGTTTGCAACGTCGCTTGCAGAGTCTGGAGAGACAGCTCCGCGGTACACCGATTCGGGAGGCGGAGGGAGGACGGCGTGCTGGGCTCGAAGCAACACAGACGATGATGGCGCAGATGGAACACCGAGCTCTTCGGGCAGAGGCGCAGTTAGAAGAGACGAAGCGCGCCGTTGAAGGGTTAAGGACGAACAACGAGGCCATCGCTCAGCTCCTTGAAGAACGCACAGCGGCGCTTGACGGCGCACGAACCTACCTCGACACGGCCGACAACGTCGATGATGAGAGCCTTGTATCCCTCGTTGGGATGATGAATGCGGTTGTTGATGGCGTTACCTTCGAAATCGCGGGCGCGTTCAAGGCCCACTACGGACGACAGCTCGACGCCTCTATATATCATGCCGCAGCGAGCCGTTTAATGCGGAATCTATCCCTTCGCGAGCGGTTGTTGCAAGCGCTACAGCTTGAAGACCACGTACAAGATACTCTTTGGGTAGAGATAGCGCTTCAAGCTGCTCTGCAATCCTATATCCGATGGCTTTGCACAGCATGGGATCTCTCGGGGAACGCCGACACGACAAAAATGCTGGAAGAAATGTATCAAGACATTCGTATGAAAGGTGTGTCGTCTTTGGAATGTCGCGCGTTTTTCATCTGAAATGAGTCTAGAGGCGCAGCCTGTCGCCGGGCGGTGGAGGACGATGACTCGTATGCGGTGCTCCAACGAAGCAGTCATCCGCCCAAACATCGATAGCCATATCGCCAGCCATATCGCTGATATCCTGACCTTGAGCGGCGTCATTGGTGACCCTGAATGCTTGGGAAGAGACATTCAGCGGCATCATTTCTCCGGGATACAACAAGCGATCGAGTTCGCTTTCGAGTTCCGGCGTATCGCCGGCGAACGTGCCATCTCCCGCGACTACATCATTCCCTCCGACTCGTCTACAAACTACACCTTCCACGCAGATGCCATGATAGATGACTTTGCCGAGCCAAGGAGCTCGTTCCTTTCCTCTGAAGGTGCAGAAGTTCTCTGTACTACCAGGATGGGGCTCATCCGAAGTGAGAAGAGGATGGGTGCGGCAGGCCCGGAGTTCAAGCAGCGCATTTTGGTGAAACCCACTGTCATCTTGACGAACGCATTACATTAATACGTGTGTAGTATTTCCTCTTATACAAACATTGTATTCAGATATGATCTTTCACAGGTGAGATGATGGTATCGTCTACTGGCGACATCATGTAAGGCTCGCGAGCGCTCGACGCGGGGTCTACGACTTTGAGAAGGAACCGCGCGGGGATGTCGAGCGAGAAGGGAGCTCAACGAGAGAGGCTCAGAATCCCTGAGTGAGTAGCGATGTCGTATCTCGAGTACTGCTATGTGGATACGATACGTGAGCTGTATATATACTACGAGATCAAGCCACCCAAACTGTACAGTACCTACGTAGCCATTGAATGAGAAGAAACTCGGATCAGGAGTTGAGCATATTCCTTATAGTCCTTAGGCGTACTTACCGCGCTTAAAATGGACGCTAAGGAGCGTAAGGCTCGCAAGGATTACAGCACCGTAAGGGCTCTCTAGGGGGCGTCAGATTGTCGTTCATAACGTGGATGTTGAAGCAACTAGCGCTTACTTTACATACGCTATAGTAGATTACAGACATAGGAGAGATGTAGACATAACACAGATGTATACAACACGGCGTAGGCTGCCAATGGTAAACTCGTCCCTACCCGCAGTAATACTGGTATGTACTACGAAGACAACAGAGTGCGAATGCGACAAGAGAGAAGCGCAGCAGGAGTACGTATATAGCAGCTTCGCAATGCCAGAGGGAGAAGTCACTTTCGAGGGGGCTTTGGTCAGGTGTTAACGGGCAGGCGGGGTACGCTGGATCGTGACATACACAATCGAATCTGCGCACTGTGGTGTGCGGAACTGCACTGAATGGCATCGACGGGGGCTGAGATATCATATGTGTAGTTAATGCTTGACTGGATGGTTGTAAATCCGAGTAGGCAGAGGCAGATGACCGCTGCGAGTGCTGAGCACGTACTAAGTTAATAGGAGTACCACCTCAAGGTGCTGATCCACCGCATTTCATACTTACTGGGCTTCCAGGCTTGTAACACCAAGATTCTTTCCGGGAATCGGTGGTTCTGAAGCTGTCGTCTTTCATGTTGATAATCGCTGTCGCGTACGAGCGATTGCAGAGGGCTGGTATGGTCGGTTGGAAAAGATACACATCGTAAGGTAAGAATGCTACTCGAGGTGATAAGACGCACCTATCATCGATCTGCGTAAACACGGATAAAGGTAGAGTGGGTTCTAGTCCGTCGAAACCCCTAACCTGGCCATCGCACTCGCTTCCGAGTCGACCAATGTGCGAACGCAGAGCCACAACTAGCACTAGAAAACAAGTTAGTTCCCTGTCTAAGACCTTTGAACGAAGACAAGGGGGTATAAGAAAAGGAGACAGGGCAAGGGGCACCGGAAACGGACACGAAAATGTGAGGAGAGCACGTACTGTCGCCTAGAGATTATCCTGGCGGGGCTCGACGAGACTGTTCTTCTGTTCTTCAAGAAGTATGATAATCCTAGGATAGCTGCGCTTAGAACAGACAGCAGCGAGGAGCGTCCGCGCGAGAAGATGAGAAGGACAAGCAATGGACTCAGGGGGGACAGGGGTAACAGGAACATGACGCTGTGCGCCCCCGGGCGAAACCCCGCAGACCAAC
This sequence comes from Grammothele lineata, assembly GCA_002150815.3. Classification (NCBI taxonomy): domain Eukaryota; kingdom Fungi; phylum Basidiomycota; class Agaricomycetes; order Polyporales; family Polyporaceae; genus Grammothele; species Grammothele lineata. Next base: position 22,327 of record NDFF03000105.1, on the reverse strand, counting down.
GAGACCCCGGAGCTCTATGTTGTAGCAGCTGCTGCCTCTAGAACCCCGCCTTTGTGCCTATGGACGTCGTGTTAAACTCCCAATACATCATGAATGGGTTAACAACCCACCTCCCGAAATGGGAAGACAAGGGCTGGATAGGCATCACGAACGCAGACATTATCTAGGATGTTGCAGCCCGCCCACGAGGACGATCAGCCCGGACGACTTTCTGCTGGGTAAAAGGGCACTCCGGGGTCCACAGAAACGAACAAGCAAATAAGCTAGCAGAAGTTGGCAGAGAAAAAGAACAACTCACCGGGTCCCGGGAACCCCCTGCGCCCAGCGAACTACGCGTACCTGCGTCCAGGCGCGAGGATTGCAATCCTAACACAAGCAACCACATACTGCGGGATTTTACAAATAAAGCTAAAGGATGCAAAAAGTCAGACCGCCGAAACAAACATAGGCGTGATCCAAGCAGCGCTCGCGGAGATCACAGGCTTGTCCCCGACACCTGCCAGAATATGGAAGAGCTTGAGACACAAAGACGTAGGCAGACGGGTGCGCGACTTCCTCTGGAAAGCCATCCACGACAGCCATAAGGTCGGCAAATACTGGAACAACATCCCCGGATACGAAGGCCGCGCGACGTGCGCCTTCTGTCGCCAGCCTGAGGACACCGAGAGACACTGGCCCACATCCTAGGCGAATGTCTTGACTCGCCTGCCCCAGTAGCGTAGGACCTGTGCCGCCAACTTCTTGAAAAGAAGGGCCTCAAGCTCCCCGCCCCCCCCCCCATCTCCGCAGGAATGCACCTAGGCTTAACCGCTCATAGATGGCCGCTCACCTGGAGAAAACTCAGGACCAAACCCGCCTGGCACGCATTGCCCTAACAGGAATGGTACACCTGATATGGAAGCTGAGGCCTGCCTGGGTCGTTAGCGAGGGCGTAGAACCAGGAAAATGACCTGGAGCCGCGCAAGTCACGAACAAGTAGCACGCAGCGAAAGATAGTAATAGACTGCACTGCCTCGAGCTCAATCAACAACTCGTGAAGCGTAAGACAGGCAGGAAGGGCCTTGATAAGGAACTAGGATGCGACACGATCCCCAACGAGGATGGGATAGGAGAGCTATGGATGTGGACCGACGGTGGTAGACTCGCCGCGCCACGGAGAGCGGTAGATGGCCGCCGAGTCCCGACGCCGGCACCTGGTAGGTGGCAGGAGTCCCACCTCGTAGCGGCGGCAAGCGCCAGCCCCCGACTACAAGTTACTGGCAATGGCGCCTGGTGTAGCTATAGTATGTACAGCGCTACTAATATCTATCCAAACATCGTTGTTCCAGAGTTCCCCCCAAATCATTGGACGCGGATTCTGACGGCTAATGATTTCTCGCGGCCTCTCAAGATCTCTAACACATTCTGCACATGCCCGGCCTGCTACGAATGGCGGTCCCGACAAGCTCTACAACACCAACGCCCGGTGACCCTATATGAAAATCTAGAAAATCCGTCATAACCGCCGAGCCCGATGCGATGTCGAACTCAGCTCAAGCTCGGACTCGCCCTGCACGATGCCCCCACGCGTCCACCAAGCCTATCAACATTGCTAACTTGTCGACCCTCAAAATTACGATATCGATGCCGACCTCCTTTCCTCACATCACTCTTGTCAGCACGGAGGTCCTGCAAGTGGCATATAGCGCACGTCATCCCCTCCCTCAGTAGTGCGCGGAATTGGTCTGCCTGGGGAAGACTACGCAAGTGGGCCGCCCAGCGTTCCGTGGCTGCCGGAGTCCCACACCCAAGTCGTCCGACGACTGGGTCTTCGCTTTCTCGACATCATCTGCCTCTTACGCTCACTCGACCATCTCGTCTAATTTCGTCATTTCCTCGACGGCAGACTTCTTATGGGCCTCCTACGCTCTTCTCGATTCTTCAAATACCACCGGCCGGAGGCGGCGCCTCAAGCGCAAACGTCTCCTCGCGTAAGCTCAAGGAAATCTATCGAACGATCAGTGCACGATTGGAGAGCAGGCTGTTCGGTATGGACCTTGAAGGACCGGGAGAGGTCAGACGATGGGGAGTGGGGGCGCGTCGAGTGTTGGCCTTATGATCGAGAGGTGACCGAATATCAACGGACTGGTGAGCGATGCCTCGAACGGAAAAAGCGAGCCGGCTAAGAGACGGCGCAAGCTTCAAGTCGCTCAGCATCAGCAGTAAGTGCATCTAATCTACGCATACTACGTACAGCTATATAGTAGTTGAACTCTATCTTCCCAATAGGCTTGCTGCTGAAAGCATCGGCGAGATGCTCGCCCTAGCGCTACGATGCCTGCGTTGCTCAGGCGCACCCCGCAGGAGTACAACTCGATCATTCGACCGTGACTGTGGTTGGACGCTTTCTACCATCTGCCACTCGAGTCGCTTCGATATGTAGCACACCCCACAATGAGCCCACAAGTAACGCCCAAGTACGTTCAAGTGAGTATGCAGTAACTGCAAGCCTGCAGCCGAGTACTAATTTTTCAATACGGCATTTTCTCAGCTACGCGTATGTCTTCTACGGCGGGTTAGTTGAGGAATACAATTTCATGCAATAGCCTCAGAGGCGCTCGGCGACCTGTTGCGTCATTTGATGGCTGTCAGCGTGCTTCTCGAGGGCACCGCAACGCTCTTACGACGTCCGTGATCACCAAGGACGACTTACTGGCCTCGACTCCCCGCCCCACCTCCCCCAATCCGCTCGTGACCGATCTCCTTTCCGCTGCAGTCTAGCCCACACTCACGCACGTTAACGACAGCCCGCAGTCGTCTGAGGCCGAGATCCCCAAAGGCGCTGATGCCGCAATTGGTATACTGGCCGCAATACTTCAGTTCCAGAATATCCCCAGCGTCGGCCAGAACTGAGGAGGCAGCGCAATTCATGTCATGTCGTAGCCGTCAAACGATTCTGCTATCATTTGAATTCATTCACGCACATTTGAATTGTCGAGGAAAACGTTTTCTATGCATACGATTGATTCCGAATGCCCCTCACGCGTACCCGTGCACCCTTCCTGTGCACGCGCCCACGCCCTCACACCCGTACCCTCACGCGTAGTTGCTTGCCTCGTAGTACCCTATCCATACTGGCATACAATAACGCAAAATAAAGCGAAGGGATACACTAAGATGCCATGTACATACAACATTGGGGGGCATCATGCCCTCCTAGAAGAGTATGCTCAGTATTACTAGATCAAGGGCTTATATCACTCATAGAGATAGGGGGACAAGCATGATATATTATAGTCTACTACTGTACAAAAAAGCGCGCGGAGCAGAGGCAGGGAGGAGGAGATATTCGAGCTCGTCGTGCCCGACAGCGAGGACAAGTGCAGGCGCGATGAGCGCCGACCGGTGGGCATGGGGGCGCGACGGCGGCAGCAGTTGCCGAGGAGCCAGGCGCCGGCGCCTTATGGGCGCGGCGGGCGGCACGGGGAAACAGCCGAGGGCGGGCGGGCCAGGGCGGGCCTCGGCATTAAGGTCCGGGACGATTCAGGACCCAGTCCGAAGCGCCCAAGTGCCGTTGTCACGCTGCGTCGCAGAGCAAATTTCGGCGCTCAGCCGCTCTGCAGCAGCTCGCTCTTGTCATCATGTCCATGCCTTTGCCTCCTGTCTTCTTTCATCCTCCTGTCTTCTTTGCCTCTCTCAAAATCGCGGCCTGTATGACTGGAAAGAATCTTCGCTATACTCTTCGATGAGAGGGGGGCGACAGCTGAAGGGATCAGAGCCCATGGAACCTCTTGCGGGCTGTCGGTGAGTACCGCTACATCGCACCTGTGTCAGTGCTGTGTTCAACCTCCTGCGCTTTCCATGTGTCATATCCAAGAAGGGTCGAAGTTTCGAAACTGCTGGACACGTCCGCACTCCCTCTCGACGGGTCGATGGTGAGTTGATCTCCTTCCCTGGTGCTCGTCGACTCCCAGACACCCTTGAGCATTGCGTAGGTGACCTGTCACCCGTCGAAGGATGTCTCAAGCGCATTCCAATATTCACAGGCCTGCTAAAGCGCAAGAATGCTACACACGTCCGTAGCGCGAGGCGCACCACCCTCCCATCTACCAGCCCGGGGCTCGGGCTACCCCCACCTCCTACGCCTGTCCCTGACTGTGTCCGCCAAGGGCCGCAAGTTGCATAACAAGCAGTGCAAGGATGACATAGTCCCCACTACGCGCGCAAACTCGTCCCTGCGTTGCCTGAGCAAATTTCTCGCCATGTCTCATTTAGGCAGCGAGCTTATGGCCGTGGCAGCGAGCAGGTGCGTATGGGTGTTCAGCGCGCGCTTGTGCAGGTATGATAACGTGCCGATGTTCCGCGCGCCCTACACTGACTGTTACATTGGAGTGGATGGGGTGTGCGGGCCTATAGTCACTATACACGCCTCAAGGTACGTCTATGCGGAAGACAGCACCGATGAGACTACAGATGAGGGTTCGAATATGAGTATTGAGGAGGAAGTGGACTCGGCGCGCGCGTGCTCGACAACGACGACGAGTTTGTCGAGCCGCGCGAGGGAGGGCGTGGGCATAGCGCTGACTGCCTTATCACGGAGCACGTACTCCCGGCTTACCACTGCGTCCGCTGTGGCCTCCTCTGTATATTTGTAGTACTGGAATGATATATGTTTTTGCAAACTGTGCGTCTGACTACTGTCCCTCTAGTGAAGACTATCACTGGCATGGGCTGCTGTGCCGCGACGAGGACGGCTCGGACAAGGAGCTGTGCGGCGTTTACCATTCCGTTAAGAGGTATGTACGATACCTAATCGGAGGTATGATTTGTATTAACGTTGACGTGTTCTAGTATGGTCACCTGGAATCCACTCGTTCCCAATAGTGCGCGAGTTGATCCTCGGCATGTGGGCACGGCTACCGCAAGCACGACGTTCAGCTCCCGATGCATCCAAGACGGAACTTTTCGTTCTGCTACACGGTCTAACATCCAACTGGACGAATTCAAGTGGGTACTGGAGCGCTTCAAAGAGAAGCTCCGAATTGGTGGCCAGTCCGAGTTATAGCTCTCGCGCGCACAGCATGCTCGCGGAGACGTACTGGCAGATGGCAAACAAGTTTAAGATTGCAAGTGGATCATGATGGCGCGCATGAACATCCGTGCTCTCCTCGAGTACGGCGGGCATCGAGACTCATGGCGCCACCAGTGCGAGCGTGAGTCGGACGCTTCCTACCGGGCGGCCGCAAGAAGGACCAATGTTCTACGGCAAAGCGCCTCGATTGCAACACCTTCCAAGACGGACGTCGACAAGTCCGCTGTTAGCGTTGAGTCGAGATGGGTCTTATATGTGCAGCTCCTTAATGACCAGTCGCTGAAGGTCATTGGCATGGTAAGCAAGAGAAGTAAGGCCCAAGATGACATTAGAGGAGTGGCAGAAGATGTAACAGTTGTGCATGCACAGAGGGGGCACGATTGTGGGCGGGAGCAAGCAGAGCCTTCTGATTGAACGTGTATCTAGAGTACAAGAATATAGTCCTTGCACCTGCAGTTCCCGCGTGCCCCACTCTTGCGTCCCGCGTGCCCTCGCCCTCGCCCTCGCCCTCGCCCTCGCGCCCTGTGATGTCAAGAACACTTATCACGTAAGTATTCGCCGCTTGCTCACCCGCACCCATCCATCCGAGTCCTTGCGCTCTTCCCGCCCGCCGCCACGGTCTTCCCGTGTCCTGCGCCACACGATTTGCGTGCGCGCGCGGCGCACCCATTAGGCGTTCTAGCATCGTGACTGATCGATGATGCCCACTATGCAGATGGCCAGTAGCACTCACTGGCGGCCATTGCCACCACTGCTGCCGCTTCGTTCTCGTTAATGTTCTTTTGCAACGTGAATACAATAATCACAGTAGTCAAATAAACATGCGTGTGGGAACTCACCAGACGGTACCGTGGCATTCCCAAGCATGCCCAGAACTCCTCGTATGCTTCTCGGCCAGTCAATCTAGCCCACACAATGGGCTGGAGACCGGAAAAAAAAGCTTGACACGCATAGCATATACTTATCTGGTTCGTGGAGGAGTCAGAGTGTTTGCGGTGGCCCCCGGCGGCGGCTGGCAGGCCGAGCTCCACAACTACGCCTCCGCCGAGGTGTCTAGTAGCTGCGTGAGTCCTCTGTGAGTGGTACAGTATTGATAGATTGGAGAGAGAGAAAATGAGACGAGAAAGCTGGGATGATAGAATGTCAGAGGAAGAGTGCCGCATAGTACAGCCAAGGCGACGGGCACGTCACGTCCGACGCGTCCGGATCACACTACTGGGGAGTGACTCGGGATTCGGGACTTGTGCAGGCCCGTTCGGCGTTACATAATGCACTCACAGACTCACTAGTACTTGTCCCGGCTGAGTGGTACAATTGCTCTCACTAACGAAAGCGAGAGAGAAAATCACTATTAACACTAGTGACCCGTGCCGCACAGTCTCCTCCGAGTCGTACCTGCATCCTTCTTTGGCATCCCATTGTCTCGCAACGGCCTTTCTTCGTATCGAGTCACTATCATAGGCTGTACTAACTTATCGTACCCATCAGCGCACTCTCAGCGTAGTATCAATGAATGTCGCTGCTGCCCACACAAGGCCAATTCCGCCACATCCCAAATAGCAGAGAGCAAGAATCATGAGCTCGAGGAGGCACGCGGAAGGAAATAGGCACTGGAGTTTGAGAAACAAGGAACACGTCAGCGTGCGGACGCGGTAAGATCTAGACTTTTTTAGGGCATAGAGCCATTTAACCCTTGGCTACATTGCTCGGATGTGCTCGTTTTGAGTAGATCTCAAACCCGCGTAGCGTCGACGACAACCTTCGGATTTGGCTTGAATCGGAGTTCTTTAAACAGTCCATCGACTCAGTCAGCGCGCGCCATCCATCGCAGTTAGCGAGGCGCAAGCGAGCTGTTAAAAAGCGAACGATGCCATGCGTCTACTGAGCCTCTCTGCCAAGACTTCGCGCCCTCAGCGGATGGCGTAGGACTCCCCTCCTAGTACAGCTCGGTCAATCTTCCACAGTCTCCCCCCGAGTCAACGCCTGCCCCCGCGTCACCCACTCACTCCCGCAGAGCCTCTCCAGCTGACTCCCATGTACCTTCGCCCTCGCATGATGGCGAACACCAGCGAGGCCATCCGGTTGACTCACATCCGGAGCCCTCTCCGGGTGCCTCATTGCATCAAATACCGACACTGAAAGCTTTTTCCTTTACCGCTGTCACTATCACCCGCCATCGACTAGCTTCAGAGGTGCCTTTCCCCTCACCCGATGACCACTGCGACATACCTGTTGTTACGCGCGACGTCCTCTACAGGAACGTGGTTCCGTGCACTTGTAGGGCTTATGCGGCCCAGTGGCGAGGAGGAGGACCAAGAGCGCGAAATGCGCGTTGCAAACTGGTGGCTAACCAGTCCGCCGACTCAATACAGATGAGATTTCCTCCACATGATCCAATCCGGCTTCTTCTTTGACAAAGTCACCCAATCACCGAGGATGGCTGCTCGGCAGGCAAGCGTAGTACAGCACCTATGGATTCATGCGAGACTACAAACGGAATCTTCTCCACGGACGACGACTGGCTCCGCGGATCTGCGGGGATACCTACGTGAAAGGCTACTTCACGATACCAGGACGAGGCGCAGCTGGCCAGCGCCAGCCAACCTTCAAGGAGGACGGCATCATACACCGGAGGCTCGCGAGTCTTACCAAGATGGCCGTTAACGACGCGAGTACAACTCACTCCTAGAAGTCCGTCTAGCTCTCACACGAGCTGTATTGGCGGTCAGGGCTTGCCCGCGTACACACCTGTGCGCTTCCCGCCCCTACCGCAATGAACGCCCTGTGCGTGCCGCACCGGATGTGGGTTCACGTTTACATCCATCTAAGGGGTCTCATTTGTCGTTAGATGAGCCGTCCCAAGTCTCACCGGACCTCATTCGTCTTTACGCGGACACCTTCGACATGGACTCTATGCTTGAAGAACACATTGATATGCACACGTAAGACCGACGGGGTAGGTACGCCCCTCCGCGGTTCTGCCATTGCGTATACCGCTGACTGTCAAATCACTGCTTCAAATGTGCGCGTGTGCCTTACAGACTTTGTGCACATTGCAAGATCTGGGGCGTGCCGTGGCATGGTTCATGGCATACGGCATGAGCGTGCGTCGAAGGCTCTCGGTGTGTGCAAGAAGCCATCAAGGAGGCGCGACAGTAACTCTGCCGTAGCTGCTCGTGCCAGGAGGATGTCGGCGACGAAGGCCCATTTTGACCCTTTGGGCGGTACGTACGACTCGTGACTATCTCAACCATTTATGCGTCTGCGCGTGAGCTGGTACGATATGATTCCACCGGATCTACACGCTGTACTTACTAACTGGCACGCCACATGCGTACAATATGTTCCGATTCTTTAAAGAGAATCGGTGTTCTGTACCGGAAATTTCGCGTTTCACGTGACTTTCGCTGGCAGGCGTCTAAACTGTGCGCCATTCCCAAAGCCTCTCTGCACGTGACTTTCACTGGCAAGCGTCTAAACTCCTGGCACCCTCGGGCCTCGCTACAACGACCGTAAGTAAGTACAGCGGAATGCTCACAGCGCTCAAGCGGCGCTGCTGGCTAAGATCACCGAGTTGCATGTCTCCTTGATAGGTATAACGTCTGACCGGATGAGCGGACCTTACTCGAGATCATCACCCGTTTCTCAATGCGAACCCTGGCGACTACACTTCCCCATTTACGACACCACGACCAGTTCAACTCGAAGCACTTCATGGGGCGCCTGCCAGCCCCCGTCCACCTCACCGCGATGGATGCGGTGTTGTGCGAGTGTGCGTTGGTTCGTCTGCGAAGCGACGGTGTCTGGCGCGCGTCCTTCATGGCGTCTGCATTTTCCGTCCTTTTTCGTGCGCCCGAGAGTGTATGTGAGCAGGAGCGGCAGCGTATCGGGATGGATACCGGATGCCCAGAATGTGAACCTGTAGCCTTACGCATGCACAACTCTGGTCGCCTTGAGTCCTGCTCCGTGTTCGAAAGAATCGGAACCCAGGGCGCCTTAGCGCCGCTCAAGAGACAAGTTCACTGAAAGTCTAATATATGGCATCTGGGCTCGTAAAATACGACCTCAATGTGCGCCGCTTGCTCCTATCAAACGCCGACCGAGATCACGCTGCCGGCATCCGGACGTTGGTACACGTGTTAGACGCCGCTACAGGTACCGTCGCTGCTGTAAGAAACGTACTACTTCTCTGGGTACGGTCGCGTCCTGTGTGTTTCCTAGCTGCATAATCCTTGTGCACTTGGCATTCGATGCGACGATTGTACATTCACCTACATAGTATGATACTGATTCGGATGTCCCATAACCCTCAGCGTCGCGAGATCAACTAATTGACGCTCATGTTCCATATCGTTCTGACATCGACTCACACCTGTTCGGCGAACCCGACGCTTACGTGACACATCCCTCAACGTCTTACGGTCCAGCGGACTCCATCTCCGATTTCCTGCACATGGACGCCCTTTCCCAGTCCACCTCCCTCGCCGACATATTTCTGGCGACCAACGTGAAGGACTGGCGCAAGTTGCCGCCGCCCTTGGCGATCGAAATCAAGGTCATCCGTGTCCTGACAACGGAGCTGGAGGAGGCTTCGAAAGCTCGTCCGGGCGCAGCTACGGAGGTAGCGGTTGAGTGGCAGAAGAAGTACTTCTACCGCGTTCTTATCTTGGATGCGTTTCTTTCCCGCTGCAGCTACCAATCAATTCCCCCCGTTACCCTTGGCGCATTGTGGGAGGTACATCATGCCCGCCAAGCAGGACGCGAAACTATCCGCGTCCCAAGTTTTCAGCCATACCACGTGGACCATCATTTGTACCTAACCGCAACCCCACCTCCCAGAAATGTCGACGACAATTTTGAACCTGCCTATGACTACCCGGAAGTTCAACAATGGTGGAAAGACTTCAGTCAGTTCTGCGCTGCCACCGCACGTCTAGCTGTGCTGATGTATGTAACTGGTTAGATCCCACACCTGGTGAGTCGCACTGGAGGCCAGCGCTGGGACGGATGTACGGGGATGCATGGACAGGCCGAAATCGTGAGTAATGTTTGAATCCTACCGTACAAGATCCTCATCGCATGCGGCGGTAGGTATAATCTGGGAGTCCCTTGGCATGAAATCACCGGTACCTCAGTATTCCGTCTTCGATGCCATGGAGGATCGTGACCGTGCTTTTATTTGGAACCAAGAAAATATGAGGAGAGACGAAGCCATGGCTGTCGACGTCGATCCGGACAAGGTGATGATTAGCAAACGGGTTACTTCTTGATTCGATGAGTTGACAACGTATCCAGTCTCAACGAGATGAGGTTGCGTCGGACTCCTCCGAGGGTCGTAAATCGTCTCCTCTGACCACCCCCAGAAGAGGCAGAGCAGCGCACATCCCTACTCCCCGAACCTCGCCACCCCGCACTCGTTCTAAGTCGAAGGACTCGCGCCAGCAATCTCAACCTCAGCAGGCGAAACCGGGGAGGGCACCTGGCAGGAAGCGATCCTGTTCTGTGGAGACAACGTCGAGTCGCAAACGTGCAAGCACGTCGGCTCCGTCCGACGACGAAGATGAACGCAATCCCAAACGTTCACGAACAGTCACCGACAGCGGGTTGTTGCCACCAGGCATCGCGAAAGTGGTGAATAGTGAACAGTTTCCGGAAATCCTTCTGCGTGACGTGCTACGCGGACAGTTCAAACGCATCCCCCTGAAGCCAGTGTGGGTTCGAATGGTAGGTTCCCCACCCTATTCTAGCAAAACTGCCTAATCGTCCACCTTAGGCCATGCCATGCCTGAATTGCGCAGCCCACGGGCAGTTCTGTTTGGTCCCTTTCGGGGGGATGTTCACCTGCATGTTCTGTATCAGGGGCAAGTGCACTTGCAGCCATAATATCAACGCCGGTCACCGAGGGCTAAACAGCCCGAAAGTTGAGGATCTCTTCCGAATGTTTCTATTTATCGTCTGCAACACGATGTGCCCTCAAATCAAGGCCGAGCAACTGCCCGCCTCTCTCCAGGTTTGGCCTTGGTTCCAAGAAGAGTTTGAGAAGATGAAAAAGGAGAAACAACCTTTGCATCCAACAACGACCGATGTCCGCGGCCAGAAGCAGGTTACCCCTCTCCCGTACGACATGGCCGTGAAGATGGCTACTCCAGGATCCGACGAGTTTCATGCCGCAATCCGGGAGATGATCCAAGACTGGGCTGACGTCTATGAGATCACTGTACCTCATCTATCAAAGGATGATCCTTCTCCTGATTCCACAGCGATGAATCTTTGGAAAGCCAAACTGAAAGCACCACGTGAGGGCCGCGGAAGAAAGGCTTCCTCCACTCCTGCTGCAGAGCCCGATATTCACGCGTCCTCCTCACGTGCATCAACGTCTGCCGACGACAGCGACGACAATCACGCCGAAGCCGCACTCGCTCGTGCTCCACACACACCCACCAAAAGAAGGAAGGACAGCGATCCCACACCCCGTGCGATAGAGAAAAAGTCCAGGCTGAGGGAATCTGTGTCTCCGCCGAGCCACGGGTTGCTACCTTCGAAGCCCCCTACCGTCCCGGGTGAGAGACTATCTAGAGTTCCGGAGTGACCGTTGACTAATGACTCAGAATCGTGGAAAGATCTGGAACAACTACGACCGACAGAAGATATCACCGCGACGGTGCAAGCGTCAGAGGACGACGAACCGGACGGGCCAAAGGCAAAATCCCAACTCGGTAGGCCTGATTCCGACCCCCCTGGTATGTATCTATCACGTTTACCTTGCTGGAGACGTATCTGACTGCGCGGTCTTCTTAGTCCCCCAGGAGCAGCCAGACACATCGTCCCAGAAACCAGCGGCAGCCCACTCCTTCGTTAGCGTACACAAACCGATCGCCGGAGGAGACGAGGCCGGCTGCGCGAGTAGTGTCGTCGCACAATATACACGGCTTGAGCGGCCTGTGCCGGGCAGACAACATGTCCCCCCGGCGGCGTTTGTTAGCCCACCAGATGGCACCTTCCCGGTCTTTCCTAAGTCCATGATGCCTGAACAGGCCCGCCAACGGGGCGTGTACCCCATGATCCCAGAAGAAGCTACTAAATTCCCCCGGTTCTCTCTTCCTGACGACTACGACCGTGACGCCATGGGGGCGGCCTTGATGGACCCAGACCGTATCGCTGCCGAAGACCTTCGACCACCTCGACCGTCGTCTGCCGGACCACAACTTAGTCGGTCGGAATTTAAAGCGCACGATGCGAGTGCCACCCTCGATGAAGTGTTCCGAGAGATGAACATCACTGGGCACAAGCATAGTCTCGACCACCGGTCCAAGCTGCGCGATGGAGCGGAGTCATTCCGTGTGTTCGCACGTAATTCATCAAAGGACGATTTCCGACGTCCCCGCCTGGAAGGTCTTCATTCGGGCTGGCGTGATATTAGATCTGGCACTGCAGCATACGTCAACGAGAAAGTCTTTGGCAATATACCGGGGACGTCCTCTTCACAGGAGCAAGCCTTGCGGGACTCGCTTTTACACGGAGAAGCTTCCATGGATATCGACAATGACGGTCTTCATCCGTCCACCTCTGCAGTCGTTCTGCCACCCCCTGACATACTTCGACAAGATCGTCCTGCATCTGCACCACCCTCGGAGACACGATCAGTGGAGCGTATCGACGGACTGCCATTTACCTCATCTTTTACCCCTTCTCAAGCCGGTACCACTTCTGAACGCGATAGACTTGTGAACGATGCATTGGCTCACGCACAGAATAAGTTGTGCGACTTTCTCGAGCACCAGGGCGAGTGGGAAAAAGAGGACGCCGACCTGTCAACCGTATATCATGCTATCCTCCCCAAAGGCAGGGCACCCGACCTCCTAGATCGTCGCTTCGACATGGTCATGCAAGCCATCATGAAACTGAGCGTTGCCCTCGGCACCATTCACGCCGCAGTGGGAGAACTCAACGCCGCTCGCAAAGGAGACGTATCAGAGAGACATCACTTCCTTTTCCGTTTCCTCGATAATGCCCTGCGCCAGATCGAGGATGCCTCGGAGCTTAGGGCACAATTGCTGACTGAGAGACGCACTCACCGAGGGCTCGAGCTAGAGTTCCAGAACCGGCTGACAACGTTGAATGCCTGCCTGGAGTGGCAAACTGGCTTTAACGTTACCATGGTCAAGGAGGCTCTGGATTGCTACAGGGAGGCACAAGAGAAGACCAAGGCTCTGATTACCTCAGAGCAGAGCTTGGTCAACGCGCTCAAGGGCCAACACGAGAAGATCATCGCACAAGCATTGGGCATTCCGGATGGGCAACCCTCAGACGACCAGTTGACTTCGTTGCGTGGCCTGTTCCGCGCGGTTGACCCAGCCATGCTAGCATGGTCCAACGCCATCGACTCCAGTCATCCGACCGCGCCCACCGTGCAGTATTCACCTACTGCAACCATGAACATTGAAAGATCACTCCAGGTGAAGGACAAGGACAACGGCGAGAAAGATGGTGACAAGAGTGCCGGGGAGCCTGATCAACGTCTGTCGGGGAACGATCTCATTTCCAACCTCTTAGATCCGACCAAGGCACCTAAGCTCGTCATTGAGTGGATGATATGGCGTCTCCTTAAATTGGAGGAGGCGCGCGCAACTCCGCACGGGGCTCCGCCATCCAGGTCCTCCGGCGTTGTGTCAGAGCACTCCAACGGTGCCCTAGAAGATATAGTAAGTGGCTGCTCTAGACGAAGTTCCCGCCCACGCTATTAATTGCTTTGACCGCAGTTCCCTCAACTCGCTCGCATGGATGAGCGGATCTCTGCCCTAGAGAGAAATCGGCCACCACCCGCAACGCCACAAGCTCCGACCGGCGAGGAGATACGGCGATGGCTGACTTCCGCTGGCATTGATGTTGCTAGATTACCTATAATCGATGGTAAGTATTTTGCACCCAGGGTAAACCCGTGGTTTCTGAGACTTCCGACGTTCTAGAAGAACGCCCTCTACTTCAACCTCACTCCACCACCACCCGCTCTGCTGCGAAAGCAGTCTCCGCGCACGCTCCCTCTATGACGGAAATGCCCTCTCCGAAGTCGAACAACGCGGAATCCCCACCCATCTACGGACGACATCGTTTACCCGGGTCCGCTGCCCCAACGGGAGGGCTTCGACATGACACAGCTATGGAAGGTGACGAAGATCACATGAGGAGAGGCATTTTGGGCGGCGTGGATGGGTACCCGGCATACGAACCACAAACAGGGCCCCAGGGGGAGCACGGAGAGGCTGACAGAACCCGCACCGCACAGGCAAGGCAATCTGAGCAGCATATCCGACAATCTGCGAGGTCCACTACATCGTCGGCAAGAGTGGAAAACGAGGGCGATCGAGAGGTTGAGTTGGATCCCGACACTCTCCCCCCCGCCCAGCGTGCAATTTACCTATCCCTAGGGCTGTAATTCTAGAGGTTCTGGTGCAATCTGATGCTTGCTCTCTCTTACCATCTTAGTATCCTCACCTGTGGACTTTGTCTAAATGGCATTGATCGATGCAGCGGCATGGATGACTCGGGCGGATATGGTGCGCTACCAGAGGATAAGTAGGTAACAATCTTCGGGACCTGGATGATAGGGGACAATTCGGTGCAACGTTGCATGAACGACGAGTAGCAAGCGCGCAACCCGGACATGATACAGCGCATGGCGCATACAAACAGGTCGCCGACAGCGCACACGACGGGAGAAGGAGGCCCTGGTGATTCTTGGCGTTGTAGCACTGATCAGTCCTGTGTTCTTTCCGTCGCTCAGAGAATTTGATTGTTGCCAGCTATTGTCAAAACCAGCGTCGCTTTCGCGCCGCCGGTGTGTGTTTCCGGATCATGGCAAAACCCCATCCGAGTCCTGAGACGCCCGCTCAAGAAGGGCGACCGTTCACCCAGTTGCGCTCATGCTGGGCGCAAAGCGCGGAAAATTTCGCGGCTTGGCAGAAAACAAGCTCTACGTCCTACATTGGTCACTCTACGAACCGTCACGGAGATCGCGGACGTCGACCGTCGCGAGCAGCTGGGAGCCGTACTGGCTGCCGACAGGCCCGGCCGAGGCTTTCCGTGATCCGGAAATACACCCCGGCGAGCGTAAAGGCGACGCTGGTTTTACAATAGCGGGCATCTATCCGGATACGTAGGACCCCCGGAAAGTGGCGAGTGGACAGTGCGGACTCGGAGATCCGGGCAGCGCTCAACGATTTTGGGCGTCAGCGTTGGCCAAAATTCCGCACGTAGAAAGCCCGTGGCCCAGAGTCATCCGGATGAGGAGGAGGTGAGTTCGGGCGCCTGATACGCCTACTCTCTCATGTCATCCGGGACTCCGGACATGGATGGGAAGGAGACCGTACCAGCGTGCGCCTATTGCGCCTGCCTTCCGATATTACTGAAAATGGTAACTGACGGCGCTCATCCCCGAGGAGAGGTTGTCATCCGGACATTGGCCTCGAAAGCAGTCCCAGACGGGTGCGACTAACTTTTTCGGAGCCAGAAAAAGCGGTTAGCAGCATGCGTTGTCGCAAGACGATCCGCCAATATGTGCGCCGAAAACCTGAACGTAGTGCGAGTATACTCGATTGTCTAGACGGCCTCGTATGGCTAAGTACTAAAACTTACACGAAACGTATCAATGTCATTTTCCAGTGTTCTCAGGCGCCCTTACTGTGTCCGGCTTGCGAACAATCGGGATTCGAGGGCCTTGGCTGTGGTACAAATGGTTCTCACGAGTCGGAAACTTAGGCAGGCAGGGTGTTCACGGCGTCTGATAGCACCTTCCGGAAGACAGTAACCAGCGTCACTGCCCCAGGAAGACGAAAGCTGCCTCCGGAACAACTCAAGGAAGTCTTTACAGGAGATTGCGAAATGGACAAGACTGACCGAGCTTTTTCAGAGCGACGTGTGACGCGCTGGAAGACTCCGATCTTCCGACGCATTATCCGGCAAGGTCTTCCGGCCCTTAGGCGCCGATAAGCTGGGCAGCTCGGACACTGGCCATACACCTCATTCGCATGTTAGCGTGACGTTAACAGGTCTGCGCGGCTTTAAAGGTGATTTCTCATGCACCAGTGAATATACAGAACTTTTAGAGGAATTTTAGACTAGCTAATTACTCGCGGAACAACAATGCAGAACGTGGAAATAACTCTCTGTATCGAAATTCCATTCACCGGAAGCGATGTAAATGGACATGGAAGAACTATATGCGCCTTAACATATTTCGCTTTATGTCAATCTGTACGCTCGCCATCGTTGGCGGTAGTGTACAGTCAAGCGGATGCCTTTCTCTGCAGCCGGAAACGACGGCTCGTGGGCGCTTATCAGATTGGAAGACCTGGTCGGAAGGTGCATTGGAAGAGCGGAGCCTTCCAGCAAGTCACACGTCGCTCCAAACAAACGCGGTCAGTCTCATCCATATTGCAATCTGCTGTAATGAGTCGCGGCGCATGAGCCCAGCGCATGTACACAGCTCACCGTTGATCGACACGCGCGGGTTTGATGCATTGTTGACCCGTGGGCTCCTCGCCCGTACTGAGGACACCACATAATCCAGGTGGTCATCCATGCCGTCCACAGCGGAGCAGATACTCTGGGCGCGTGATGGAGCACCTTGCCTGGGCAACAGGGTGGGCCACCGAGCTGGACATGGTAACATTTGCCGATGTCTTGCGTGTCCTCGTTCAAGTTTTAAACGACCGTCTAAGCGCTTTTAACCGTCCGTGTCGAAGAGGGACGTGTTCCGGCACCCTCGCTCACAGCGTCTGCTTGAGCTGCGCTCAAAAAGGACAAAGATACAAGCGATGCGGGACGTTCTCAGATTATGAATAGATCTTTCAAGGAGAACTACTGGCCGGAGATGTCTTCGACGGGCGTTTTGCGTGTCACGGGACGGAGTCCACAGGTCGCGCGCCAAAGGATCAGAACGCCTTCGAGGCGGCTGTGGGTTGCAGGACGGAGAACAACACGTTCCTAGGACCTCAAGGAAACAATAGCACAAGCAAGGGCGGAGGAAAAGTCTTTGCGGATGGTATTCATATAGTGCTGTCTCTGCGCGTACCATGCGCGCATTTGCCCTGCGGGCTTGCATCTTCGGGGCGAGCTGCGGACGATGTGCGAAAACGATCCGGAAGATGACGAACACATGCCTGTCCCTAACCCAAGACTTTCATTGGACGCGTTCCACCGTTCTCACTTCGCACACTCTATTATGCAAAGCTCGATCCCCACCTCACCCCATAAAGGATTCTCGACCCCACACTGTTCTGCGGCGGCTGGCGAACAACCGTCGGTTGCATGCGTACTACGTCCAATCCGGACACGGAGGTTTAATCCGACCGTTCGGATGGACCTGCCGGCCGGAACGGAGCGGGTCCTTTTTAAACTCCGCTCACATTCTGATCGATACCATGTGACGCGTCAAGACGTTGAACCGGTGGCGGTCCAGACTCCAGCTGAGTCGGCTGAGCTGTTGCAACCAACGCCGCCCATCCTCTTGTCTACCACGCCCTCCGCTCTTTTCTCAGACCGTGTAATGTACGCACCTGGCTCTTGAACACGACCGGCGTGCGTGAAAAGGCGGACGTCTCGGTGCTCCGAGTCGTTGCGCCTCGACGCGCGCGCGGCGTGGGGCAGGCTGTTGTGCACGACTGGTCTTCTTCTACTTCTCCCCCAGATTGTGTCATACACGCACCTGGCTCTTGAACACGACTAGCGTGCGTGAAAAGGCGGACGTCTCGGTGCTCCGAGTCGTTGCGCCTCGACGCGCGCGCGGCGTGGGGCAGGCCGTTGTGCACGACTGGTCTTCTTCTACTTCTCCCCCAGATTGTGTCATACACGCACCTGGCTCTTGAACACGACTAGCGTGCGTGAAAAGGCGGACGTCTCGGTGCTCCGAGTCGTTGCGCCTCGACGCGCGCGCGGCGTGGGGCAGGCTACTGTGCACGATTGACGCTCCTCCTCTTCCCTACTCCGCTCATGTTCCTATTCGATCTACATTGCATTGCATTCTTCGACGTTTGGGCTGTACAAGATGTTCGTCTCGCTCCGTCAACATGTCACCCGCCGCCGACACTAGTTTCGAAGCTCTTGCCATCGCTCTCCTCGGTCCTCGGTCCTCGCCCGTCGCCCGTCTATGGCGCCAGTCCATTCTCGCCCTGTCCCTCCTCCCACCGTGCGAGGACGACTTCGAGTCCACCCGCTCGGTGGTCCGGCTTTGGCTATTGCCCCTGCCGTTTCTCCTCCCTTCGGTCCAGCCCACGCAGTTTATGGATTTCCGCGACTCCTACGGACGCCGCCGGTACCGGTTCCAGCTGGCCGCAAGCTTCTCAGGGCTGGGAACACGAGGGAGGGGATGCCTGCTGACGTCGCAGGCTTTGGGTATTCTTTGGGTGCGTCCCGGACACTCTGCAGTTGTACGATCACGACCTCTGACGACTGCGATGGAAACATGCTCTCGTTGAGACAGACGGCCGCCCTGTTCTGCCGTTCAAAGTTGAATCCGTTGAAATCGAAGCTCTCGAAATCCAGTGGGACTCGTAGCAAGGCGCTTTTCGAGACTCACAAGAAGTCAAGGGCTGATTGGGATGATGAGCTCGATTGGGGGGGGGGGGCGTGGATGGTTTCGGGACGGACGAGACCAAGGTGCGTCTCACGTTTGTTCTCCCGGTCATGCCCCGTGGTGAAGCTCTGCTTATTCTTTAGCTTGCTCGACACGTCGAGGAAGTCGCGGACACTCGTTTGCGCGGATATTCGTTTGATCCCTTGGACCTCCAGTCGCGTACGGTTCCTTCGGGGCCTCCGCTGCCTCGCTGGTCTCGCTGGCCTCGCTTGTCCGTTCGGATCTTCTTGCGTCAAAGGGGTGGCGGGATGGTCAGACTTGCCGCGCGACATGGCGACCGTGTGAGTAGCGTGTTCCGGTTCTGTCGTTGTCACGATTCGTGTTGATAGGTGGCTGGCGTTTGCCGCAGTGCCGCTGTGAAGGCTTCGATTCCGACCGGCTTCCCCGTTCGTCAACATCCGTCAATTCGACCTGGCCTCAACGCCGTCAGTCGATTTCCACAAACGTTATGTCCCCGCTAGGCTGCTCGTCCACCGGAACACGTCAACTTCGGCTGGTCATTGTGATGTCTTGCCTTCCAGGACGATCGCGTAGTGTCTAGGTGAGAATTTTATCCTCGTAGGTAGGGCTCGTGGTCACTTCGTGCTCTTCCTGCTTGTACCCCCCCTGTTAGCCGGCTCCTGTACGTTTAAATTATTAGATACTTGTCTATCCTCTCATGCTCATGCCCCTTTCACCCACTAATCTTATTGGCAACGACGGCTTCGGTTGTCTATCTCACCCTCAGCTTGCCCACGCTCAGCCTATCATTGTTGTCTATCACGAGGTTTGGCCGTGCTGTCCACCTCCGTATAACAACCACTTGAATTGTGCCTATTGGCGACTGGATTATTCCACTCGACCAAATGGTGTGTAGTAACTTTATAATTAGTTCTCTCCCTATGTCACACAATGATATCTTTCTTCAAAGCTGCAATGGCGCGACATGAGCGTCAATGACTCTAGTCCTCTGTTTCCCCCATTGTTGTAGTGTGCTCGTGACGGTGGTCCCTATACATCGTTTCTGCGCATATCTACCAAAGACTGTGATTGTGCCCCCCATCCAGCCTGTTAGGGTGCAGTGAAAAGTCCTTGGGCCTGACAGCCTGGGTTTTGAAGAACAATCTGAACGGAGAAGGACAGCCAAGTACTAGGATAAGTCAGATTGAGAGCTACGCATCGGCCCGTAACTGGACATGTCCGATCTCCCAGACCATCTTGCGCCGGAGATAGGGCATGTCGGCTTGACTGAATGCAAATTGTTCAGCGCCGCGAGATAGAGCCTCGAGGAACTGACAGGTGAAGACGCCACAATCCCATGTATTCCCCTGCTTTGGTGTATTCTGGAGGCGGACGTCTACCAGCTGTTCAAAGGGAAGGGAGAAGTGAGAGTGACTTACACTTGGGGTATAATCCTCCCAGCCCGTAAAGTCGAATGGCTTCTGCCGCTTATTCCGATGTTCATCATCTAGATATTGCCGCAACAGCTTGAGTACCTGAGAACGGACTATGCCCAAGCTGTCATAGGACTCTATCCGCTGCTTCCGGAAGTTGATCGCGGCCGCGCTCCAGTGGATGTTGTTGTGGTTGATGGGAATGAGAATAATGTCTTCCGAAAAAATGTCGACCTACACTCCGGAAGACCGCCACTTTTAACACTGGAATAACACTGGAGTCCGGACTCGTCATAGAAGACATACCTTCTTCGTCCACTTCGACAACCTTGCCTTCTCATACCCTTCTTCCTTCAGCTTTGGCCAGAAGAACGAGTTGAAAAAGTACACGTTCAGTGGCCGCTTTCCCGTGCCTGGATTCGTCTTCAACTCCTTTGAACGCAAGAGGATCATCTGCCCGTAGAAGTTAATGATTTCGTCGTTCAACCAGCGGTAGGGCTGTAGGTGCGCAATGTCGTTATGTGAGATTTGCTCTTGCATGCATTTCGCGAGGACCCCCCGCTTGTGGAACAGCGCATCGACCTCTGCTTCATCCGTCCTGGGTAAAAAGGCGGGCAGAAACTTGCGTTTGGGCTGAATATACTCCTCGGTCTCTTCTTCATTTGCGCTTCGTTGAGAAAGAGGCACGTAGAGCGCCGAGTCAGAGGTTTTTGGTGACCTAGGACTGAGAGCAAGTTGAACTGGAGAGGTTCAAGTCATAACATGTCATCCTCACCGTCTCAAAACTTCTTTTGTTTTCCTTATTGCGCACTGGAGGAACTCGGGGTCGAGATGCTGCGCAACGCGTGCTCAAATAGTCTAGCGATAGCTATTGGTGAATGACTCACGTGGCCTTCCGAAACCGTTTGTCCCTCGTTCGGTTCAGCCTTGACGTTCCAGTTTGGAGGAGTAGCGGTCGCTAGGAACAAACGCCGTATGTGCACGTCCAGTACCCGAGGACCGTGTTTTCAAGCAAGGCAGATTATTCAAGGATTAGCTTTTGTAATGGTGCGGTGGCATGTCTGTACGCACATGCATCCAGCTTATCCAATCGTGCCTTCACTTGGAGCGGAATTGAGGACTGTTTTATGGGAGGACAGGGAGAAAATGAGAAGACATTCACATCAGAATGATTTGAATACCATGATATTCGTGCCGTGCACTGGAGAATGGCATTGGTTGAGAAGTTAGTAACTTCTTAGTGAGACTTGACTAGATGTACCTGCTCGGAATCTGACACGGTACAACTCTTGAAATAGCTCCTCTCTAAGCCGCGCTTTCTTTTCTGTCACTCGTGCCTTGTACTTGAGGAATCGTCAATGCACGTGCAACGCACAACGCGAGGTTTCACACACCTCATTTGCTACTAGTTTTCCACTATCAGTAACGTGCCTGCCATGGATGGTGGTTGCCTCAGCCTGTTGATGTAGCCCAATATCAATGACGAGAGAGGAAACGGACGGCACGGGAGGCTGCGAGGATGATGGGGATATAAGTTCAAAAGCGTTGTGCGGGGTATACGGTATCCGGGACACCTTTGCATCCTGTATCAGGGACTTGCGCGGAGTCTGCATCAAGGTCGAAGCTGCCGGAAGGGGTTCAACGGGAGGGTATTTGGGACTTGTCGTTTTCCACGACGGGAAAGATTCTTTATATCTATTCCTCGGGAGGACGGAAGTCGACGGAGATAGGCGGAGGTCTTGGGTAGTAAGATTTACTGTGGGTAAGGGGCAAACCGGGGGTAATAGAGGAGGAGGCGGAGAGCTGGGCGAGAAGGGCAAAGAAAGTTTGTGAAAGCCGCTCCCCGGATTGTGCGGTTTACAATCTCCGCGATCCTGCCAGTGATCTCTCCAAAACACTGAGAATGGCCTCTTTACATCAACATAAGCAGGAGCACCTTTATGCGGACGACATACCAGCGTTTATGGCGACGGTAAGGCCTTTGCGTACCTCGTTGACCGTGTCGGACATGACACTCACAAAAGGCGGTGGCGCGGGCTTGGGGCGGTCGCGGATGGCCCAAACCGCGAGATGTTGTGCGCAGCAACGGACGCCAAGCTCGGGACGAGATTGGGTGACGGCTGGCAGAGCTGAGTGAAGTCGTGCGAGGAGGAGTCTGAGTTGTCAAGATGCGAGGCGAAGGTACTCAGAGAAGTTAGAAGGAGAGTCGCCGGGCCGTGACGACACAGCCGCCGCACAGAACCTCGTGACCTC
>NDFF03000104.1:0-66762 GCA_002150815.3 Grammothele lineata | reverse complement strand
GCGTCTCTCTTCTCTCGTTCGTCCTCCGCTTTCGCCCTAGCCTATCGGCGCATATACCCAACATCCTGCAGCATTCCACGCGCCGATTGCTTTTGATTACCCTCCCACCTCTCCCTTGGTTTGTTTTTTGGTTTGTTTCTTTTTCAGCGACCGCCTCGTTTGTTTTTCTGTCTGGGAATCTCGCTGACACTCGCACTCGTTCCACAGAAGAGCATCGAGACGGGCGCTGGAGGAGCCCGCGCACCGCACTCGCGCGCGACGTCCGAGAGCACCACACGGACTGGGCACGCGGGACCGGGCGCGCCGGGCCTCCTATCCCGTTGACATCATTATCGTTATGTTCAATATACACTGTGTTAATACATATTCGCACGCGATACCTGATCAACATCTGGCGTGAGCGAGCGAGGGAGTCCATAGAGAGCGCGATGAAGAGTGGTGCTGAGAAGAAAGGCGGAGAGCATCTTTGATGTTTGCGGCGAGAGATGATGGTGGACAAGGCGAAAGAAAAAGCGAGGGTAAGGGACACCTTTTATGCGTCTCGGCGAAGAGGCTGGCATGTATGCACCGCCTCTGGCCGGTTGCTGACATTGAGGCTGGGGATGGCGCATTCGCCGAGTTTGTAGCAGGGGTCGAACAGCAAAGGATCGCCATATTTTCACGAACCAAAGTGCCAGTTTCTCCATTAATGACCCTGGATGTCTATCCTCTGCGTCGGCGCAAGTATATGCGGTTTCAATAGGGAACTCTCAACACTAGAGGTAGAAGCAACGCACCATTTAGTATTCCCGCGTACGTGCCACAAACACCTCGCACCTGAGTGTTACTAGCACGTCCGCTAGTCGTGTCAGCCGCTTTCCGTCCGTCATTGGTACGCGGTCGCATCCATATTTAGCCACTCCTCTTTTAACGGTGTGGTGTCGACGCCGAAAGAGCTGCGGACTATAACAAAAATACGAGCATATCTATCTCTGCCACTATATGACATGCGATTTAGTGTTGGTCGGCCGTTACAGTGGCGGCATTCATAGGGTATCGAGACTATGCATGAAGCAAAACAAAAGCTTCTACTACATGGTTCAGAGTTTGGCACACGCATGAAGTGGGTAAGTCCTTTGTAATTTCAAGCTTACCAGTGCAAACAGAGTGCAAATAATTGAAACATAGATTCAGTCCACTCGATAGTATGCTCCCCCACCACCTTCAGAGGATGACAGAAGAGAGTCGATTGCGTACATAAGCGCCTGCTCAAATATTAAGATCACAACGTAGTCGAAATAAGCGCTCGAGGGACCGAGTGAAGCTGGCAGCCGCCAGACGGAATTCCAGCCACTTGCCAGCCACCATGTCCGTTGTTACCATTGCCGGAGACGACCCCCGCGATCCGTCCGCCGAGGCCAAGCTGAGCCTGCCTGAGACATGGCAAGTGGAGTCCATGGGTAAGCGTACCGATACATCCTATCTATTCAATTGCTCACGCATACCACGTTCTCTCTAGACCCCTTGTCATCATCCAGTACGCTTTCGCTGCACATCTACATATGTCGCCGGGGCTGACTTGAAACTGACACACAGTGATGTTTGTTTCTGGTCTGATCATGGTCACTCGGAATCGGTGAGTACCCCTCCACTCCCTCGACCCCTCGCGACTCACACCTCTGCGCGCTCCCCAGCTACCTCGCTTGGCCCGCCCTTGTGCTGTCCTTTAACAGTGTCATCAACCAACATCCCTTGCGGACGAAGGAGAGTAGCCAGGGAGGTACTAGCGTCATGGTGTGAGTCCCTTAGGCATGTTTCAAATATCCGCTCTCACAAAAACCGTCCAGGCTGGGACTGGGTGCTCTCATTGCATCCTACCTTCCTCTTTTCATGATTGGCCCGAAGAGCACCTCTACCCCCCTCACACCATGACCCGGTGTACGCTACGCTTGCATAATTTATGCCTCGTTTGGATGTTGTATGCGAAGCGTCGCGATAACGCAGCACGAAGCTGCAGAGTGCGAGAATATCTCCGTCCGAAATGTGAGTGAGAGCGAGAGCACAGCAACATACATACTAGTACAACAAACTGGACAAATGCCTACTACGACGGCGGCACAGAGAACGGGTCCTCCATGTTCTCGTCCATTATGCCCCCTCCAAGCAGTGCGTCCGTCTGTTGGAGCTGCGACAAGTCTCCAACGCCTTCGAACGCCTCTCCGTCTGGTCCTACCCCACCCAAATCCAGACTCATGTCCCCCATCCCTTGCTCCCCTCCTTCCATACCCATGCTCATGTCCATTGCCTCCGCGCCCTCCTCTCCCTCTCCTTCACCTTCCTGCTCCTGCGGCGGCCTCAACGACTCCGCTAGCCCATCGTCTGCGTCCTCTTCGGGCGCAGGAGTCGGTGTCGGAGGCTGGAACGAGATGGACAACGGGTGCGGCTTGGGCGTCGCGGGCTTGGACTGCAAGAGGTCGTCTCCGCTGGGACCGGGGGTGCCACCCAAGCCGGGCGCGGGCTCGGAGACGTCGCGTGAGAGCGGGGCTGGGGTCGCGTTTGTTGAGCCCGCGGCCTCGTCTGCGTCGTCGTCGTCCCCGTCACCGACCTCAACGAGGTCTTCGGGCTGGATGGGCGCGAGAGGTTCGTCGGCTTCGCCTTCGTCGTCGCTGAATTGCTTTGAAAGGCGTGAGTGATGGCACGAAGGAAAGGAATGCAGTGTTTGACGAAGGGCAGAAGAGGTGGGTAAAGAGAGAGCAGCGAATTGAGGGAGAGAACGGATATAAGACGCGTACCTGCACTTTGTCAGTCTTCACCCACTTGAGCACGCGTAACGTCGTGCCAGGGGGCGCGCCGTCGGGCGGGCCCCAGACTTTCTCCCAGCAAGGCACAGGCTGCATGAGCTGCCGACGAGATGCCTCCGAGGTGGATGTGCTGAAACCGACTCTTCTCCTTGTCGACATTTTGGTGTTTGTGGGTGTTTCGAGTACGAGAGAGAGGAACGTTTGCAGTCAAGAATTGGACTGGGAGGTCGAGGTCGGGTGGATGAAGCGTATGTAAAAGGACAAGGTCCAAGACGCGTTTGACGGGGACGCGACTCGGATGGGTCGCGCACGCGTTGGCGCTCTTGCCTCCCAACCCCGCGCTCCCTCCCATGACGCCCTGGCCGTGGTGGCTTTCTTCCTTTATTCTGCTTCCTTCTGGTTACGCTAGCTATCGAGTCACCGGCTGAGCCCTTGACAGGCAATACTACTCGTAGCGGCTGACCTTCAGCTCGCGACCGGCCCACGCACGATGGATGACGAAGAGACCGAGCTCCGGAACCCGTTCCCCTCGCCGCCCTCGCACTACACGCGCTATACGACCCACAACCTCAAACTTCTTGAGCTACTTCGGGAGCGCGCCGGAAATGATGCAGACCTCGGGGCACTGAACCAGTACGAGGTGCTCGCGGACCAGACGGACGTGCCCGAATGGCCGCTCGCGCAGCTCGAGAAGCCTCGCGTGGACTGGATCCTGGAGGAGGGTTACTACACAGTATTTGGAGATACATGGCAAGTCAAGGAGACTATCCCTTCTCTGGCGGAACTGGGCGGTCACCAGCTGTACCCAGAAGACCCGAGCGTTGGTACGTCCACGTCATATTTGTGCATCCCCTAGCAGCACCTCATACAGCACTACTGCAGATCGCCGACCCGCATTAAAGAGCGTCCTCCGTTCTCTCCTCGTTACCTACTCCCGCCTCCTTGGAGCGCTGCTCGCACCCCCACCCACGGTCTCCTCGCAGGTGGAGCCGGAATGGCGGCAGCACCTCGAATGGATCAACGTCCTCTCCCAGAACATCATGGCCGCCGCGAACGACCTCCGACCCGTCCAAGCGCGAGGCAACCTAGAGCTCATGATGCGCCGACAGGTTGAGCTGAGACGAGAGGAGACGAAGGCGATCCATACGTACGTCCTTACTATCGTTTGCGTGCAGCGCGTGGATTCTCAAGCGTGAGGGGACAGGAAATGCGATACTTTGGAGGCACAGTTGGCGGAGCTCCGCGCGGCATCGCAAGGTTTGAGCACCCCGCCACCGGCTGCGGTCCCCTCTGTAAGCACAAGCACCCAGTCGTTCGCTACCGGGCTGGGATCGTTACCGGCAGTTCAGGTATGTCAGCCGTAGCCTACCTCCTCGATAGCTAGCATGCTAACCGTTGGTGGTCAGCCTCCGGACTCTTCAGGACTGCTATCCATCGAAGATGTGCTACGATGGGCCGAAGCAGTGATCTGAGCTGTGTTCTGGTGTACGTTCATCGTGTATTGTACAGTACCTTTCTATCCTCGTGTTGCATCTAACTACACGGTCGGGCTAGCGTAGTGACATAGAGTCCTTGCGCGTCTTTTTGCTCACGGCATACTAGCCTGCCGTAAGGTCGCGTGGTCTCTTCAAATCACGTTGGTCGATTTGAGGTCTTCACTCGGCAGCGATTGCTTCTCGCCGACCCGGTAGAGGTTCGTCTTCGTATGTTGTCCGTGAAGGTATACACTCCAATTTGCAAGGTGCAATCGAGTACCAGGCGTTCCTCTTGCAGAATCCGCTCGACGTCTGGGCCTCCCCCAGCGATTCGGCAAACCTAGACACATTCATCAACACAACAATCCATCGTAGCTGCGGTGCGGGTTTATGACAAGCTTTGAGACCTGTGGGGGTCACACGCCCCGCCTGGTTCGGATAAGTCGCTTCCCCGTGGGGAGCTTCTCTCCCCCGCCTACTTAAGGGGCCATAAGCCCAGTCTTGTTCGTCCCGAGCCCCGGCATAGGCGTTGATCCTCGTCTCTAGACCAAACGCAACCTTGACCTCCTTCCGAATACACTGACAGCCATGACAGAGATTCATGCAGACGGGGGCCCCGTCCCGTACCTCCCTGACGATCTGACGATCGCACAGTTCGTTCTTGACGCGGAGCACCCCTCACGTGCCCCGTGGGGGCATACACTCCGGCCATGGTTGATAGAAGAGGCCACGGGCAGGCAGATCGGGTCGGACGAGGTGAGTTTTGGGGTTCATTGTCGTGCTGTGCTTGGTCAGTGACCAAGTATCCTTCAAGCTCCGCGCTCGGACACATGGCTTGGCCAACGCACTCAAGATTCGCTGGAATATAGGTAAGTTGTGCCATGCCTTTTATTGATGACTAATGTTAACTTGTCGTTATGAACCGCAGGATACGACAATGTCGGTACGGATGCTCATAGGACAACGCTAAGAAGTGATTCGAGGTGCTGACTAATTTTAGTCTGCATCTTTAGCCCGAATCACGTAGGTGAGCTGTTGCGAGGATATGCCGCGTCATGACGACTATATTGACAGTGCTATAGACTATCCTGTGGCGATGTGGTGCGCTCGTCTCCTATCAATATTGCCCTACGAGCCTTACTGTTAACTAATTCCTATACTAGGGCCATCCAGAATCTCGGTGGCATCTCCTCGTAGGACTAGAATTAGTTCAGATAGTGGACTACCCTGCTAATACCTGTGGCACACAGCAACGCTAACCCGACGTACACTGCCGGGGAACTTGCGTACCAACTCGAAGCAGTGAAAGCGCGCTTGATCCTCGTCGAGTCTTCGATGCTCTCAACTGCCCTTGAAGCCGCCGGTCAAGTGGGATTGCCCCAAGAGCGGATTGTGCTCTTTGAACCCCTTCCCGGATCGTCGTACTCGAACATCCAAGAACTAGTCAAATTCGGACTAACTCAGGGGCAGCAGTTCGTTCCGCTTCGGTTCAAGCCTGGAGAAGCAAAGACAAAGCTGGCTCTACTGTCGTTCTCGAGCGGCACCACAGGCCGACCTAAAGTAGCATCATCTCGCTTCATCTCTTTCTCTGCGTCCGCTGAAGTTCGAAAAAATCAGGCAGTGATGATCACGCACTTCAGCATCATCTCGAACATTATACTACACGCTACATTCAACAAGATGGGCGACCAAAGCATACCAGTGGAGAAGAGGAAGTCCTTCCGCCCAGGAGCAATAGTCTATGGAGGTACGCGAGCTGGCATGTACTTCGTTTATCGAACCAACTGAACGATTTCGTGTTTATCAGTCTTACCGTTTTATCGTGAGTATCCTATCCCGCAGAAACCCAGGAACGTTTGTTGAATGACTGGGATACTTCGATAGACGCATTCGGGCTACACCTGGTTCTATGTGGGATGCTGTACTTCGGGGTAGGTTCACTTGTCTCTCATTGAGCCCTCTGGCAGAGCGCGCTCATGGCGGACTCAGTGTACAGTCGTCGTCGCACCGAAGTTCTCACTGAAGCAGATGCTCGAGAGCATTCAGCGATACCGCGTCACACACCTCATGTGAGATTTCAGAAGGAGTCCTCCCCTGCCTCTCGTTTGACCCTGTTTGGGCTTTATGAACATCTCAGCGTCGTACCTCCCCAAGTGGTCCTGCTGTCCAAGGTAAGCTATTGCTAATGTAGCGGATTTAATCGGCCTACAACTCGCTTTGATAGAGTCCGATGACGAAGGAGTACGACCTCAGCTCCGTCTATTTCCTCCTCTCCGGCGCAGCACCAATGAGTGTGGAGCTCACCGAGCAGATCTCCCGTGTCCTCCCTCCTGGCTGCCTCATAGGACAAGGATATGGTAAGACTCCATCTACAACCCTTCTTAAGCTTCTCATCTCACCCTGCTCCCTCGTGCGCCCAGGAACGACTGAGTCAGCGACGGGCATCACCTTCCCCTCAATAGGCGACCAGCCACCGACACCTGGGTGTTCGGGCACCCTGATCGCGGGAGTGACAGCACGCGTTGTGAAGCCGGACGGAACCTTGGCAGGTTTCAACGAGCTTGGCGAGCTCCATATTAAGTCGCCCTCGACTTCGCTCGGGTACCTTAACAATTCGACTGCGTATACCACCCTTCCTTCTCTCTTCCACCACAATTACGATCTCACGTCGCACTTATCCAGAACGGCGGAAACGTACAAGGACGGCTGGCTCTTAACAGGGGACGAAGTCTACATTACCCCAAACAAGGAGCTCTGGGTCGTCGACCGCATCAAGGAGCTCATCAAGGTGCGAGGTGCGCAGGTCGCGCCGTCCGAACTCGAGGGCCACCTCCTCGGCCAGGCGGACGTGCAGGATGCGTGTGTTGTCGGAGTCCCGGAGGAGTACAGTGGGGAGCTGCCCGTCGCTTTCGTCGTGTTAAGTGCTGCGGCGAAGGAGCGTGTGGAGAGGAATCCTGCAGAGGCGCAGAAAGTGAAAGAGACGATCATGCAGGTGCGGTCAGTTGATTCTGTCCAGCGGGGTGATGGGCTGACGATGTGGGTACGGTACTGTAGCACGTGAAGAAGCACAAGACGCGCACTAAGTGGCTCGCGGGCGTCGAGCTAGTTGAAGCGATCCCGAAGAATCCAAGCGGAAAGCTCCTCCGGCGCGTCTTGCGCGATCGCGCGAAGGACATGCTTGGAAAGGGAGAACTCAAACTCGTGTCGAGTTCGCGGGGCGGCGCGAAGCTTTAACGGCTATCAAAATATTTGAACATTTCCGGACGCGGTTGACATAGCACCTGCACCACTGTGCTTCGAGAGTTCTCAACACACGGGAACGGTAGACTAGTATCGCGTTGTTACATCCTGAGCTCTGAAGCAGCTAGATTGTGTAAGATCGCCGGTCTACAGCGTTCTTAGTGATGGCACTACGCCAAGAAGCCCGCGAAGTACGCCTCCACCGCATCGACCCTCTCCAGGGGAGCGACCGTACCCACATAGCCGTCAGGGCGCACAACCACCATGGCGCCTGCATGAGCATCTATTCCGTACTTCGCGTATCCTCCGCCGCCAGTGTGACCTTGCAAGTCCTTGTCATCCACCAGGACTCTGTCAGGGAGGAGACAAAGATGATTAGCAAAACAGAGAAATTTCAAGGTCATCGACCGGATCACTGACTTCGAGTAGTGCGAGCGGAATAACTCCGGGAAGTCTGTGGCACAGACGTCACGGTCAAGTATATTCCATAGAAGTTTACTAGGAAAACCCACCAGTGTAATCCACCGCGTCCAGCTTCGCCGAGCTGAACGCCATGACGTCGAACACAGTCCAGCTTCCCGGTGTCCCTTCCACCGCGCGCCCGTACCAACGCAGGAGCCCGCCTTCGCGGTCCATCTTGTCTGCGGCTGCCTGCAATGCCTCACGATCCGCAGGTACCATAATGTCGCCGCCGAAGACGAGGATCTTGAAGCGCGTGTCGGCGGGGAGAAGCTCCTGCACCTCAACCGGCAGTGCGTCCGCCGCGCGGATGAATATCTGCGGGGGCATGCGTTCGCCAATAACAAGGTTCGGAGCGCATGCCTGATGCGCTACGGACACAAGCACGGAGGGACCGTAGCGGATGCCGACGCCCGAGGTGAAGCCGCCGAAGGTCTTGAAAGTCCTAGTCGATGGTCAATAACGTGAGGGGATGATCGCTCAAAGACCGGGGTTTTTCACGACGCACTTCATGAACTCTTCGTGAGACACTCCTTCCTCGTTGTCGTCTGTGCGAAGCTTTCCAAAGAGCTTAGACCATTTCTTGTCGAAATTGATCAGGTCTTGGGCGTATGTGCGCCTCTCCGACTCGTACTAAGTAGTCTTATTTTAAGGTCATGCTGAACGTCTGACTAACATCGTCATAACGTACCGTGTCGAGCAGTGACATCTTCGCCCATCCACGAAGCACATAAACAATCTTCCACGCTGGCGCGCAGAGAACGGAAGCGTTTGATCAGACATATAATAAGACCATTCGATAATTTAATCCTCACCAAGATTATGTGTGTCTCCCATGCTAGCATTAAGACCTTGTCCTGGAAGGAAATTTCAGGTGACAATGCACGTTCACTCGAAGAAGAAAACATACCAGCTTTCGGCGAATGAGTGTGGCATGCATCACCAGCAATGAACGCTCTGTTGTGAGTGGAGTACCGTTGGGCAACCCGTTGACCGACTGTTGTGTTTGGCATGTATATCAGACACATAATCCGCCACATCGGTTCTGCTGCACACACCGGCATAAATGTTCCACCAGACAATCCGGTCGTTGCTAACTTCGACCTTGTACGGGCTGAGAATCTTCCGCGCCTCAGCAAGCAATTTCTCAGGGCTGGCGCGGTTCTTGTCCACCCTACCCGTGGCAGGGTCCACCAGCGCAGCGGCGCTCTCGGCTGACTGGCCGATGTAGAATCGAACGAGGTCCTGCTCTCTGGGAATGATGAACATCATCCCCTCGTGGGTGTGGATGAAAGTCTGGTTGCGGATGTCGGGAAGATCCGTGTCGATCTCGAAGTCTATTACGCCCCAAATTGCGTCTTTCGACTAGAATGAGGGCGAATGAAGTGAAGGCAGAATTAAGTCGGTACTCACCCGTTGTATCGCCCTCCATCTGAATCCCCAGATTGCTCCTGACCCAGGAGTGGGCACCATCCCCTCCAAGAACAAATTTAGCGTTCACGACCTCCTTTTGGCCATTACCTTCGGCGATGTTCTCCAAAGTTACCTAGGCATACATGTCAGTACTGTGAACCTAGCATGACAGCTGCATCCCCCCTTGTTATGCTTACCTTCGCGACATATGCTTGGGGATCCTGAAGGTTGGATTCCGATATCTGTATCGAGGACGGTTGAACGGGACGCTCAACGTTGAGACCCCTCTCCCGCATCGACTCGATGAAGACGGTTTCGATGGCGCCCTGATGAGCAGCATACTTGTGGAGCAAGTCAGCTACGGACTAAAGCGCATAATACTCTGAGTATTTACGTACGCCGTAAAAGAAACGAGCTGTTTCCGCATTGACCGCGGCAGAGCGAGACACCCGCTATGAAATAATCAGCTTTCGCCACGTGTTTTATGGTGTATCAAATAACCATACGTGAAGGACACCATTGTCATTAGGTGCGTAGAAAGCCTGCTCACAGCTTAGTGCCTCGTTGAATGCGACGTGCAAGACAGCATACCGCTCTCGCCACTGGCAGGCTCCTCTCCTTTAGCTTTTCTAAGAGGCCGTAGCTCTGTGTATGGAGAGGCATGTCAGTAAACACTGTTACATACAGGATCCAGCTGTCGACTCGCCTCGAGAATCTCCAAAGTGCGCGACTGGCACCCATCCGCGTGACCAGCGGTCCTTTCCGAAGGTCTACGAAGCATGAATGCAATGGTGGGCATAAAATCAACAGGGTAAGAAAGCTAACATGAACACTCACAGCTTGTCGATGATACGAACTGAAATGCCCGCGCGGTCGAGGGCATTGGCACACACGACCCCAGCCGGCCCAGCGCCGACGATGAGGACATCGACGAAACTTTCCTTGTTGGCGTTCTGCATGTTGGTCGAGCGGCGAGATGATTTGTGGGAGGAGTACGTTGTACGGTCAACGGTGTTCCGAGACCTTTATATATGCATAGGCATCGAGGATTACATGGGAGTAGCCCTTATGTTGACAAGTTCATCTTGGGCTTCCGTACTGTTTGAAGGGGAGGCGGGTCAGCGGGATTAGACCGTGGAAGTTTTGACCAACGACGTACCGTCATCAGAGAGCGTCAGCATGACGCCCCAACGTAGCAAAAATCTTACCCGCCGGCGCAGAAGCAAAGCGTCTTGCCCATTGAAATCATGCGCTGAGCAATACCTTGAGGGATACATCCACTCGTCTATACGTCAGATTCGCATAGGACAAAGAGCGAAGCGTCGGCACTCACAGTTGTGACCAATGGACTGGCGAACGGATACGCCGCATAGCGATGCGTTCAAAATGATAAAGGATAACTGCGACTTCCATCATCTACTATAAGGGTTCATAGTAGCTATAGCGGGCATTCATCGGAGATAGCGCATACCAGCATATTCGTGGACAGGTTTGTGGGCAGTTGATTGCATGAATCATGGCCGTAGCGGACTACTATTGACAACTTGAATTTGAAGGCAGCCGCCTAGCGCTCAGCACGCTTCGGTAGGCGCCCCGGCCCGGAGCCTCCGGCACGATGCAACTTCTTTGCGAGGTTTTTCATCGGCAGTCCTGAGTTCACTGTCCTGCTTAGTGCTCTGTGCTACATCCTGCCTTACCTCTAAGTCTTCACCCACACAGCATGCCCGACATCCCCGTCGGCTCCCAGGTCTTCGACCTCGCCTTCCACCCCGACAGATCGCTCGTCCTCGCCGGCCTCCTCACGGGGAGCATCAAAGCGTTCACGTACGACGAACAGGGCAACTATGAGGAGAAGTTCTCGGTACGGCCGTCCAAGCGGTCGTGTCGGACGCTCGCCGTGAGCGAGGACGGGGCGCAGGTGTGGGCTGGGGGGAAGGCGAAGGCTATTCAGTGCGTGAATTTATTCGGTGCTTCCGAGAGCTCTCTTTTCACGTCGTGTATGCACGTCCCTTAGCACGGTCGACCTTGGGACTGGGGAGATCCTGGAAACCCGTGCGGGGGCGCATGAGTGAGTCCTATCTGGCTTCGTTGTCTCGACCCCCAAATGACCCTGGCAGTCGTCCGCAAGCGTCCCCATAAACCGCATGAAGCGGCTGACGCGGCATCTCTTTGCCTCAGGAGATGACGATGGGGTAGTCAAAGTACGCAGCGCGCGCACCCTCTATCTTTGCTCGCCAAAACGTGTTGATGAGATGGCTTACAGCTTTGGGACCCGCGGAAGTCGGACGCCGTGCGCACATATACCCATCACTTCGACTTCATCTCGGATTTTATGTGGCTGGAAGACAAGAAGCAGCTCGTGGCGACTAGGTGAGTTCCCTGCATCACTCCAAGAGGACGTGAGCTTGAGTTTGAGAGCATCCTTTGCTTTACCGCGTAGTGGTGACGGCACGCTCTCCGTTATGGATGTGCGCTCCAAAAAGGTCGAACCCGTCGCGCAGTCAGAAGACCAGGAGGACGAACTTCTCTCCATCTTACCAATTAAAGGGTAAGACGTCTCATGCTACAACCGTCATTGTATGTCACTCATGTCATGCGTGTGCAGAGGAGAGAAGATTGTGGTGGGCACCCAGCTCGGCATCCTCTCCGTCTTCAACCGGAAAAGCGGCTGGGGCGACTGCGTCGATCGTATCCCAGGGTATGTCCCTCCCCCTCCCACTCTTACACATCCTCTCAACCCCCCTCCCCCCTCTCTCACCACCTCAGACACCCCCAATCGATCGACGCGCTCTGCGCCGTGCCCTCCCGCTACCCCAACGCGCAAATGACGCTCCTCACGGGCTCCTCGGACGGGCTCCTGCGCGCGGTGCAGCTCTTCCCGACGAAGATGCTCGGCGTCGTCGCGGACCACGGCGAGTTCCCGATCGAGCGCATCGCGGTCGACATGGGTGGGGAGGGCCGCTGGGTCGGGAGCGTGGGCCACGAGGAGGTGCTCAAGTTGACGGATTTGCAGGAGGTGTTTGAGGATGATGATGAGGATGAGGGCGAGGGGGAGAGCGACGAGGAGGAGAGGAAAGGTGAGGGAGATGAGG
Organism: Grammothele lineata; assembly: GCA_002150815.3. Taxonomy (NCBI): domain Eukaryota; kingdom Fungi; phylum Basidiomycota; class Agaricomycetes; order Polyporales; family Polyporaceae; genus Grammothele; species Grammothele lineata. The sequence continues at coordinate 54,303 of NDFF03000104.1, read as the reverse complement.
CGAGTGGGTCCGACGATTCGGATGAAGAGGAAGAGGGCAAGGAGAAAGTAGGTGAGGTTTCCGGGCCGAAGGCGGGAGAAGACGCGGAGAACGAAGGCTCTGACCAGGACGCCGACGCCGACGATAAAGAAGGATCGACAGACGACGAAGAGGTGGAGCCGGAGCCTCGGAAGCGCAAACGGAAGAAGGAAAGGGATCCGCTGCAGGCGATGAAGCGGAAGAAGGGCCGCAACGAGGTCGAAGCGGAACCGGCGTTCTTTGCAGATCTTTGAATTGGGCTGTATGTCGCCTGGTATTCATTAGTTTTGACGATTACGTCTAACAGCTGCTCCATGCGTCCTAACGCCACTCCTTGGTGTCTACACGACGGCCGCCTGCTTGTTACACTGAGTGTTCACGGCATCTCAGCCTTCCTTCGGCACCATTTCTTAGCGTATCTGCTTGAACGGGAATTGGCTTCGCCCGTTTATTCTTCTGCACATACTTGCTGGTATCGGTCCCGCGAATTGACCCTATCTTTCAAGGCCCCTACCACCTGCATGATGTCCGAGACACACAGAAGCAGGGTCGTTACACAGGAGTGCCAAGCTCACCAGCAGCGGTGGACTAACTCAGGGGCCTAATTCGGGCACACTGCCTCCGCATGCTTGTTCGCTAGTTCGTGCACCAGAGCACGTTAAACGTTTCTCCCTTGTGCCGTTAGCATTGCGCAAGTCGGGAGTGAATGTGGAGAGGTCGCGTCAAGAGACGCGTCATTACTGCGACTGCACGGTGTTGTTCGCGCTACGCCCGTCGGAACCGGCAGCGCAGTCTGGGTGTCTTGGCGGACGGGGACAGTTCGGATTACATCAGCCTTCGATGACGGTCGTGTTCTCACTGCTCCTCCTCGATGCTGCATCGTTCAGTGCCATTAAAACACGAATAGTGCGCACTCTGGGACCCAGAAGAGAGTCGAACGGGCGAAGTCGGAGAAGGAAGGCAGTCAATTGCTTTCAATTTTGCTTGAGAGGGGCACAGCCATCGCCAAGCGTGAGGCGATCGCCCTGATCCCAGATCGTGCATGCCGAGGGTGCGTCTCTGGGGAGACGATGGAGGCTCGGTGGCCGATAGGATCATATACCCCGGACTCGTCCTCCTCCGCCTCCCCTCTCTCCCACATCCGCGGCACGGACAATCCCGTCTCCTCTCACACGACCACCACGTCCTGCACGCCTCCCCTTCAGCCCCTCTCTCTTCCTCCCTCTCACACAACCCGTCCCATGGCCGCAGGCTCCTCTACAGCCCACCCCTCCTCCTCTAGGGCCGGCTCCTCGCGCGTTACCCGGATCGAGCTCACCGCAGAGCAGCTCCTCGGGCCTGACCCCGACACATCCGCTGCAAGCCGCTCGCGCAAGCGGTCCAAACATGCGCCCAAGCTCGTCACCGTCGAGGAGCTGCTCGGCACGAGCCTCACCATGGCCCCGCCCCCGCGCTCCCGACACAAGAGCCCGCCGCCCCCGCGTCCCGCCCCAGTCCCTGCCTCGCGCCTCCGCCCGTCCCCGTCGACGCCCACTCTGAGAGAGACGCGCCAGGTCCGAGTTACGGCAGACGAGGTCCTCCGTACAGGCGTACCCCTCCGCACCCTCCAGGCCGCTAAGGCGCGTGCCCGGGCGAGCCCCATCACCCTCACAGCTGGCCCGAGCGAAGGCGGTAGTACCAGCGGCGGGGCGAGCGGAAGCGGGAGCGGGACCTCGAGCTCGAGCTTCACCCGAAGCCCGGCGTCGCCGAGCTCAGCCGGGGGCTCGCGCTCCCGCCTGCGCGTCCTCACGGCCGAAGAGCTCGCGGGCCCGGGCCCGATCCCCGAGTCTATCACTAGGCGGCCGAGGAGCGCGGGCGTGGGCGCCGCCACTGGCAGTAGTACGGGCCCTCCCCTGGCCGTGCGAGAGGTGCAGTCCCAGGAGGGCACTCGTGCGACCGCGGCTCGGCCGGCGACGGCGGGAGCTGTAGCGGGGGGTACGAACGCTGGCTCATCGAATGGACAGGCGAGCATAGGGCGGGGACGGAATTCAAGGCACGGCCAGGTGCAGAGGAGCAACAGTCAGGGGTCGACGAGGACGCTGCCCATGTATACGAGGGAGCCCGGGGCGGAAGAGGTCGTCATCGGACGGTGAGTGCAGTGTCTCTGGTTTTATACTTGTCTGCTTTCCCGCGGAGTTGTCCGGAGACCCTTCATGGCGCCGCCGCAATATGTATGGGACTATTATCAGCATCTCAGCGTAGATGAGCGGCTGGATGTGCGGTGGTGATCATGCGCATACAAGAAGTCGTTCTTGCCCCGCGAATGTATGCGCCACCGCTGTCCACACACCTTGCGGACACTGCTTTTAAGGTTGCAGGAATTCCATAGAACCGCACGGCGCCCAACGGCGTTCGTGTAGTCCTACCACGACCCCTGCTGATTACAATGCACTTGGCGTTACAGCCTCTATCCACCTGTGTTCCGAACCGTGCTTTTACAGATGCTGACTACGTGCTCTCAGAGGTGCCGAAGAACTCGAGGACGACCCAGAGATCCCCATCACCGTCATGACCCCGGTGGACGAGAACGGCCCCAGCGCTTCAAACAGCCTCCCCGACCCTCTCACTTCGCTGCCAGGCTCGCCCGTGCTATCTCCAGCGGAGACCGTCCCCTCCCCGGACCACCGCCTCCTCAGCCCCACGGACGCCTTCGCACCCATGTCTCCCCCCGGCAGCCCGACGTTCCCCGCACCCCTCGCACCCCCCGCACCATACTCGGACCACGACATCGACATCCCCTCGTACGAAGCCGCCGTCCGCAGCACCCCCGACCTCACCGCCCAAACCCATCCTCACCCTCAGACCCAGACCCAAACACGCCCCATCGCGATCCCGCTCCCCCAGTCCCCGCCCTACGGCGCCCTCGGTGCAGGCCTCCCGCGCGCGCTCAGCCCGTCCAGCACTAGTCCCACCCCGTCCAGCCCCGCAGGGAGCGCCGTGGGCTCGTCGAGCCCCCCGAGCCCCATCCCGGAGGGCGCCGAGTCCCCGCGGAGACGGTTCGCGTTCATGTCCCTCTTCCACCACAACTCGCCCTCTTCGTCCTTTCACCATAGCGCGGGCGGGGGCGGGGGCGGGAGTGGAAGGGTGCGCGGGGGTTCGGTGTCGGGCCTGCCGTCGCCCCCGCTCACGCCCGACCGCGGGCCGTCCCCCGTTGGAGTGGGGGCGAGGGGGTTCCATCGGCCGTCGCACTCGTCGGGCTCGATGCTCAACTTGATCTCGCGCTCGTGGTCGGAGAACCCGGCTGTGCGCGGGGCGTCTGGGGGTGTTGGGGCGTGAGACCTCAGATGGTGTCGGCGTTGTCGGACTGGCTGCGGCGGCGTACAGTATTAAGTTTGGAATCCACTGTCTTCTTTCACGACGGGCCTTGTTGGAGGTCCATGCTCACGATCTCGATGTACCTATATCCTATCCTCCATGCTCACATCTCGCATTTCACCTCACGTCTCACATCTCTATCCCCTGTGTATTAGCTATTATGCGTTGCTGTCCCGACTCCTTGTTCTTTCATTTCGCTGGGCTCTCGGGGTACATCACTAGGCGTTGCGTTTCCCGCCTTGATGCTGTATGTAGGTTATTTTCGCCTTAGAATTCTTCTCCCTCTGCGGACTCTATCATTGTACATCATTTTACATCTTTACGGTCCTCAACGAGGCTTGTTGCTGACCATTCACGCGGTTCTCAAATGAAATTTATGCGCAACCTTTATGGTCCTGATACACGAAATGGGTGCAGTGCAGTACGACAAGAGCGATTCAATACATTGAGAATACTTCGACGAAACAAGGCGGCAGGAAGAAGTGTGTAGACACAGCATGCGAGGTGTTGGGAATGTCACCCTTAGCTGCACCAGGAAGTCGTCCGAACAGGCTACGAACTTGAAGTTGTTGATTGCTGAAAGCGTAACGTGCCTACATACCACACCCGCCCAAGCGGCACCTGTTACAAAGTGAGTCCCAGACGTTCAGAATCGATATAACAAGATTCCTTACAGACATGTTGACTCGAAGTGTTGGAACGTGGGATTGGTCGAGGACCGAGATGAGAGGGCGCTGACCCGTGCTCGGCCGTGCTTGACCTTCATTCCTCGGAGAAGTCGCCCGCGCGAGGAAGAAATCCAGGAGGGAGCGGAGACGACCGCATGGCTCGGAGGCGCAAACAAGAAGGACCAATGACGTCGACCGTGTAATGCGGGGGAGTAGAAGAGGGCCCACGTCGACCGCACGATGCGGGGGGTGGGACGTGATGCGATGTAGCAGCCCACCACGTCCGCGCGATGCGGGGGTGCGACCACGAAAGCCAGCCACGTCCGCGCAATACGGGGGCGACATACGCACGCGAATCCACGTCCGCGCAATGCGGGGGATCGCGCGCGCGAGAAGATGCGAAGATGCATGCCAGCGACGACCGCGCGATGCGGGGGCGGCAGAGGCGGCGCACGCATTTCGTCGACCGCGCAGTGCGGGGGAATGCGCGCGCGAGAGGCGGAGAGGTCACGTCGCCCGCACGCGGCGGGGGTGCCAGTGAGGTGGGAGCCAGCGTCGGCCGCAGAAAGCGGGGGCGGCGGGCGCGCACGGATCGTCGACCGCGTTAGTGCAGGGGAACGTGCGCGCGGGATGAAGCGAAGAGGCGTGCCAGCGACGACCGCAGAGAGCGGGGGTGGCAGAGGCGCATGTTGCAAGGATGCGAAGTACGGTCCCGTTGCAGGAGGGACCGGATGAGGCAAGAAGAGGCAGGAGAGGTAGGAGATGTAAGAGTGAACGCTGGTGAGAGATCGTAGGCAAACAGTATGATAAATCACGAAACGAGAGCGTAGAAACTACATAGGACTCGCTAGGATGCGGCTCCTCCAGCGCTGTGAGTTTGAGCACGAAACGGTCTTGACGCTTGAGGAGAAGATCTGCGGAGCGACGACCTCCGTTTGGACATTGGACCCATCCCGCGCGAGCCTATAGTCGCGTGTCGAGTTGAAGATGATTTTGATGTCGAGCGACTGTAGGTCGGAGAGGTTGAGTGCGCCGGTTATAAGCCCAGTGCCTATCACACTTCTTGGCGCGAAAGGGGACAGCAAGAGGACAGATCAGTTTACAGAAATTCCGAAGACCGAACAATGAGATATAGCGCACTTATCGCATATACAGACACAAACGCAACGTTAAGAGGGCGGGAGTAGCAGGCGACATATGCTGGTGGGTTCGCGGGGATCGTGACTGTCTTGGTTGAAGTCAAGCGGGGTCAGCCCATCGGCGAGGTTGGTTGGACTTTAAGCCAGCCATGACGTAATGTTCGCTGCGACGCCAAACAGATTAAGCGCTCGTCCGAACGACTCGGATAGGTGTCCAAAAGCAAAGCATCTGTTGCATACTTACTACTTACATTCGCACACTTTCCTTTCTTACAGCACGTAGAAATACCATCTTTCAAGCTCAAATGCGTGAATTGTTTGCTGACGAGCTGATGCATAGCATATTGCTACATTGGCAATTCACGAGCATGCATATCAGGCGTAGGCCTGCTCCCTTGATCGATTTGCGCTCACCTTCGTGATCAGGAAATCTGGCTGTGCGCGAAGAGTTACGTAGACCGTCAGAGATCTCGAGTTCCGAGCGGCAGGTCGGAATTATCGGACTGTGCCATGAGTGAGCATTTGTTTCTGGAATACCTTGCTTGAGGGCCTAGCAGCTTGCCCTTCTCTCTACCTCTTGTCGCCGTGTCCGTACTTGTCGGACCATCCTCTAACGATAATACTAATTTGAGAACTGACGTCGAGGAGCTACGCAGGCTCACCGCATTATACACGTCCTACGGAACGTCTCGAGCTCCACCCGAAGGGAATCTGACCGTGTCAGAATAGACTAGGTCTCACGACTTCACGTCGCGCAGCTAGCGGCTGGATTTGCACAGCCTGATGTTGTGTCAGACGTTCTGTGAGTTGTGGTACGCCCCTTGCTAGACACGGCAAACGACGGCCTTTCACCAAGGCAAGAGGCAGGTTCTGCTTATCGGGAAGCCTCGTCAGGCACCGGGTCACGCCACCGCACAGGCCCGACAAAAGCCGTTGTCAGCTCAACCCGTTCGTCTTGTAATCTCCATCGCTGCGCACGTCTGAGGGCTGTACGATCGAGTGGTTGGAGGTTGCTCGGAGAGGATAGCCGTCGAGAACCGAGGTGGTTGGTCGCGTCTTGAGTCGGTCGCCGGAGGCAGATCAGCGTCGGATATTCACAATTACCTTATTGTTAAGCGAGCCCCGCGTCGGTTACGGTCGGTCTTCGCCGAAGCTGCTTCCATTTCACATGGGCATTGAACGCTCCTTCCTCGATATCTCTGGCACTAAAACGGATGTATGTCTCGAGGTTGGCCGATAAGTCGGTGGGACACGGCGAGGCGGAGGAGGACATGTCAAAGCGACGGTGGGCCAAGGAGAGGCGAGGCCGAGAAAAGGCAGAGGGCGGTCAGCGGAAATTAATAGGCGGACCTCTGACGAGATTTCGGTGTGTCAGTCCGACATCGCCTCCTCGCGCCCTGGCCGTGGCAGGACGCGTCTATTAGACCGTCTAATGAGACGGCGTCCCAGCCCAGACGCGCCCTCTCTTCCCCGCTTCCTTCCCTTCCTCCTCCCTCTGACTTCATCCCTTTTCTTTTACGACTCGTCCTTCTCCCTTCCTGACGGCCTGCACGACCCCGCCCACGCACAGTCTTCTCTCTATCCTACTGGCCACTGCGCCATGACCTCTACTCGCCCACTCGGCCTCCTGCTGGGCGCACTTGCGGCCTCGTCATACCTTCCTCTCTATGCGCTAGCGCTGCCCGCCACCCGACTCGTCTCCCGCCAGAACTCATCTGCAAGTGGCGGCTCAAACGACGGCAGCAGCCAGCCAGGATCTATCGGGAAGCAAATATGGGTGCGTTACCCGCCCTCCCCCTCCTTCCCCCTCGCTGGGGTCTTGACAAACGCTGAGCGCCCCACCTCTCCTCCTGATCAATGCTGCGTGCGCCCGCACAGATCCCGCTCGTCGTCATCGCAGCGCTGTTTGTCGCAGGCACGATCGTCGCCTGCAGCGGCCGTCGCTTCCGCCGCGGCTCGCTCCTCAACTGGGGCAATGGCGCGGCGCAAGCGGCCGGCGCGACTACCGGCACCGTCTCGAACGGCAGGACAGAGGTCACCGCGGAGCAGCTCGCCGGCTCGAATACGCAAGCAAACGGGACTGGGAATGGGACAAATCGTGCGAGACGGCCGAGGAGGACACGGCGTACACCGAGCCAGATCTCGACGCATTCACTCCCGATGTACATGAAGGAACCGGGAGAGCAGGAGATCGTGATTGTCAGGTGAGTGTATATTCACTATGTGAATGGTCTGGTTCCGGCCTGCAATCATCTTGTCCTCGAGAGGCCAGGACGAGGTCAAGAGGGTTAACCTTGAGGGCACTCTCGTTACCTTCCCCCGATGCCCCTCGTCCTCTGAATGGTTTCCCTGTGAATATGCCGACGCGGAAATTGGGGACCCCAGATGACGCCGTCTTCAGACATGACAGCACGGTCTGCGGTCATATGGAATGCCGGGACTGTGGATGTTCTGCTGAGAGTACACAGCATCGCCACTTGCTATCTAGTAAGCTGGTGCTGCAATCCTTCTCAATCACATTGCGAGTTGACATTTCAAGTCTCTAATCGCATGCGGAGGAAGTATGTCCCTCAGAGGCTCTGCGCAGGATGCCTCTTCAGTATTGCATGCGAAATACCTCTCGAGGCTTATCAGAGGCGCTGGCTTGGAGGTTCTGGCTGGATGTGGCGTCCTTCTTCCATCTGCCGTGATGTTCCTGTACATGCAGCATCTGTTGAATGTGTGCTAATTACTGTTTCAGAGGCGCGGACGAGATGGAGGACGACATCCCTATCACAGTAACAATGCCACCTGTCGACGAATCTGAAAATGGCTCCTTCGATGCCTCGCATGGAGTAGTATCACCGTACTCGCCTCTTCCGCACTCGTCCACCGACTTGCCGCTACTAGAGGGCGGAGAAACGGATCCCGAGCGCCATCTCAGCCCAGGGCATTATCGGAACGTATCCCGAGCAAGCTTTGATAGCCTCGCTAGTTCGGCCGAGAACAGCTCACATAATTACACGGACGAAGCGCCCCCTTACGAGACCGTGATCCTAGACGATGTTCCTGTCACGGCTGCAGTGCCTCCCGCGGCCGCACGGGCTGAGGCGGCGAGTCCTGTTCCAGAGTCATCGGCCACTAACCCGTCCTCCGAGCCATCTCGGCGTCGTTCTGTGTTCGCGTCCATCTTCAACCCCCGACATTCCCGTGGCCCTTCTGCGACCCCAAGCGTCCCTGGACTCCCACCCTCAGCATCGCCCGAGCCCCGGAGCAGCTCCAGCCACGCTCGCAACGACTCACGCCCGTCCTTCACCTCCGATCGGCGAAGCCGCATCCTCCGACACCAGCCCTCGCACTCGGGCGGGTCCGCGTCCATGCTGAGCCTGCTCTCGCGCACGCGCTCGAACGGGAACCTCGGCGGGGGCGCCGGCGGGAGCGGGGCGGAGCACCTCACGTCGCCGTCGATGATCAGCCTGCACTCGATCTCGGCCCCGCTCGCGCACACGCTCGTCAAGACGGAGCTGATGTACCCCAAGGGCGGGCCGACGCCTGATCAGCTCCGGCTCATCTCGAGCAGGGAGAGCTTTGCGCGGTTCGGGAGGCCGTATGGCGCGGACGCGATCGCGTTCGCGGCGTCGACGTCTAGGGCGGACTTGGAGCCGCTTCCTGGGTTCGAGGAGGCTACGGGGGAGGGTAGTGGGTCGTCTGCGCAAGCTGAGGCCGACCGGGCGAGCCCGGATTACGGTTCCCCCGACGTCAGCACGGAGTCTGCAGAGGTCCTGCAGGACAGCGAGGAGGTGGAGAGCCCGGTGTCGATGTCGGAATCTCAGGCTGCTGCAGTAACGGAGACGGTGTCGTCCCCTGTCACCGAGCGCGCTCCTTCGCCGCCACCCGGCTTAACGACGACGCCTGCTGCGCCTGTGGTATCATCACCACCCGCCCCCTCTTCGTCAGAACCATCAGCTATGCTTTCACCTCCCGTCCCTCCTGCTCCTCAATCCGCGACAACGTCGAACGCTCCCCCCTCCGCATTCAAAGCTCCCCCCTCAGCATCCCCCACAGCCGACGCCTTCATCTCGCGCTCCGCCTCCCGCGCAAGCTCCTTCGTCTCCTTCGCGACCGCCGAAGAAGGGCCCGAGGGGCACTCTCCGGCGCCCTACGAGAGCCAGTTTAGCCTCGGGGGGTACGAGAGTGCCGCGGAGGGCCCGACGCCCACGGACACGGCGCCACCGACGCCGAGGCTCGCGGCGAGGCCGATGCATGCGCAGGAGGGCACGGATGCAACTGTGACGGGCGCGCATGCGATATGAGCTATGAGCGACGACGAAAGTACGAACGAACGAGCGAGTGAGACGCATTTATGACGTCTGACGCGTCCCGGTTGAGGCCGCCCCGAGTAGTCGTTGGCGGCGGGACGCACTGAACGGACTATGTATTTTATCGGTCATGACCGCATCACGCCCCCACTTCCCTACCACATCTCCAGTGCATGACCGTCCTTCTTCCTCGCTAACCCCACTAACGGTTTATGGTTTTCCGTTTCCCCTGTTCCTCCCTACCCGCCTGGTTTGTGCGATTTAGATCCGGGACCGTTTTGCTTGCATATCCGCCGTGCTTCCATCTCTATTCCTATCTGCTCTCTGGTCCTCGCTTTTTATCCCCCGTCTCCTGCTTCCTCCTCTCCGCCGCCGATGCGGATTACCGCACTGCGCATAAGCGGCTGTAGAGGAACCGGGAGCTGCGTTTGCGCGTTCTCTGTTCCCTTTGCAGCTGCCGCGTTTGCATCTCCGTTGGCCGTCTTGTTTACTCGCTCTATCTTGTCCTAGCATCGACCCATCATCTGTACCAACAGCCATCCTCATCCTCCCTCCCCTGCTCTGCGACACCTCCCACATATCGTCTACACCATACACACTCCTCTGCCCCCCATTGCTACATGCATGTACCTACCGGATACGCTTGTCCCCTCTGCTCTACTGTAACAGCTAGCTACATAGAGCTCGCGCTGCTTAATGTTGGATAGGTAGCTATCTATGACGCTACACGCGGCTGTTGGAGTCCCCGAGTTCTCTCCGCGCGCAAGTCGTACGACAGGTGCGTGGAACCTTTGTCCTTGCCTCCGCTGATCCTAGAGCTTCTGCGACTGCAGGTAGCCATAAACTCCTATACCCGCTCAGCTTCTTGTGCTATCAGCACGGTGCTTCCCCACCAGCCAGGCCCAGTCTCAGGGCGCCTCGCGGTCCCGACGCATTATGCCGGCACCCCCGCCTTCCCCCGACTTGCCTTCGACTTCCGAGTGCCCATGGGGATCGGGCTGGGGAAGGTACGGCCTATGGTTCCGTCTGTCGGGGTTCCGGGCGAGACGGGTCACTGCGATAAGAGGTGTGCACGGATGGACCGTCCAGGCAAGTGCGCACGGCGACGTTTTTTGGAACGCTCGTTGTCAGTGTGGCTCGAGGTGCTCGTGACGCGCACGCGCGACGGTGCTGGCGTGTGCAGGATCGAGTGGGTGGGCCGACGCCACAGCATCGAGCTGGGGCGACTGAATCGACGAGGATTTGGTTTACGGTGTCAGGTGTGAGAGGGTGGATTATGGCAATGCCGACATGCCCGCCACTTCTGGTCAGACTGGGCCGACGTCGGGCGTGTCGCTGGAGCTTCGTAAGGCGGCTCGCCACAGACATTCGTATTGTCGGTATGTCGGGGACGAGTCGAAGCTTGAAGTTAAATGCTGCGGGTGGGATGCTAGTAGACGACACTTGAAATGCAACGGCGCCGCGTAGTCGCGACGAGTGCTGTTTGGACGGGAGTCGTGTTGGAAAGATACCCGACCGGGGTTGTGAGAGTTTATTCAAAGTGAGGAAGCCGGCGGGGGCGCGCTGTGCTGGAGATTTCGGTGTTTGAGAGCTTGGTGATCTCCGCGGACGGTAGTCGTTTTATCGTTTTGCGCCGACTTTGTGCCGCATTGAGGATCGCCCGCAGAGCGTATTTTGTCGTGTTTCCACGCAGCCTGAAGAAGGCTTTCACCAGCCTTTCATGAATGTTCGTGTGCGACGTAGACCCCAGAGGCGAGAATGCGTGAGCGACGAAACGGAGACGCTTATCGTGCCTGGGTGGATGGGAGAGTGGCCGAGCACGTGAGCGCGATGTACGAGGACCGTGACGTCCGCCGGGTTTCCCATCTTCTCTTCTGCCCACATGGTGCACCTCTATCAGAGACGTCTCATCAATGTCCAGCCCATACGGACCTGTCTATTCTTGCCCTGGCCCGCATCACACCCCAGCGCGACGAGGACCGGCGGCACGGACGTCTCTTGATGGCCTTCCCTACTGGCACACACCGCACATCTCCATTTGCCGTCGCGTATAAAATGCGAACAGTCCCTCCTCCGCCACCAGGTCTGCGCCCCGGACTTCAAGTCGACCGTCGCCGTCGTCGCTTCGTCCTCCGAGCCCTCGCACGCCGTCCAAGGACTCAGCCATGACGTCCTCCAAGTTCGCCCGCCTTACGGCCTTCGTGGCGCTCCTCGGCCTCTCGACCCCGTTCGCGTTCGCTGCCCCCGCCGCGCCCGACCCCTGCGCGAAGATCGCCGGGCAGGCGTTCGCGCCGCCCGCGGACGCGCTCGCGTGCATGAAGTCCTTCCCATTCAACGAGACGCTCCGCCAGAACGTGCTCACCGCGGTCTCGCGCGTGTTCGACTTCTACACGTTCGAGGACTACTACCTCAACTCGCCCCCGCCGTTCCAGGAGTCGACGATTAACATCCGCGCGGAGATCGCGCGGATGAACACGACGCATTATGCGGTGAGTGGATATATGCGCCCGGGTCGGGAGGTGTTTGGGGTGTTCATGGAGCGTGCGCTGCATACAGACGGATTACGACTTCAACCACGATTTGTACACTTGGACGAACCAGCTCAACGACGGGCACACTCGTACGCGTCTTTCTCCTTTCGCATTCCTATCTTTTATTAATGAGTCTCTACTTGCGCATATAGGCTGGCTCCCCAGTTGCTACACCGCGTACCAAAACCTCCTCCCCGCGCCGGTTGTCCTGCTTGAAGTTGATGGCGTGCAGTCTATCTACGTCGCGCCCGACTCGGTCGAGTTCGTCTCCCTCCTCGGGCCAAGCTACACCTCTTACTTCGACAAGCTTCACTTCGACTGGAAGCGCCTCGCGGGTGCGCGGGTCCTCGAGATCCAGGGCAAGGATGCGTTCGCGTATGCGGACCTCATCGCGTCCACGCAGTCCGGCAACTACCTCGACCACGGCGTGCGCTTCAACAGCGCGTTCAGCAGCTACCGTATCTCTGGCACGGACTTCTCCCAGCGCTTCGGCGACATCGCCGGCCCTGCGTTCCCCGACCTGACGAGCCTCACGATGAAGCTCATCCCCGTCAACTCGACAAAGGCGGAGACTGTCACCATCCCATTCCTCTCGAGCTACGCCGGCGGTGTCAACTTCACCAACAAGGCAGACTAGTGGGTCCCAAGCTACAGCTATCCACCACACGCTGTCCGTTCTAATGTGCATCTCTGACACGCAGCTGGACGAACCTCTGCGCAGCTAACGCGGATACTAACGGTGTCGACTTCAAAGATCAGACCGGCCTCGCACGGATCTCGGGCCAGCGCCAGCTTAAGCTCGCGCGCGGGAACGTGCGCCCTATCGACGCGCGCCCGTCGACAGCCGTCGGGCTCCCGTCCGAGTTCCAGCCGACGCTCCCACAACTCAACGGCAGCGAGAGCGTGATTAAGTCGTACATCCTCGATGACAAGAAGACTGGCGTCGTAAGTTCTTTGTCTGATCCCGGTGCAGGGCTACCAAGCTGATCTCGGGCTCGTAGATGTTCGTGGGCTCGTTCGAACCGGACGACTTTAATGGCTTCCAGACCGATACTGTTGCTACATTTGACGCGTTCAAGGCTGCTGGTGTTACTCAGCTCATCGTCGATCTGTCGAACAACGGCGGTAAGTTAAAATTCAGTCGAATGAGCTCGTCAGCTGATCTGGACCCTACTAGGCGGCTTTGTCTGCCTGGGCCAGTTCTTGCACGAGTACCTCTCCGGCACGAAGAGTCTCGGCAGCTTCCAAAACCCGTACGTTCCTCGCCAATTATATCGCGTACTCTTGCTCATTCAGCCGGCATATACCCACAGTGGCTTCCAATCCACCATGCGCGCGGGCACTCTCGCGCAGAAGATCCTCGCGAGCGACATCGCGCTCGGCCTGAACGACACCGTCTCGTTCTACACGCCCGACAACTGGTCCTTCCTGAACAACACAGAAATGCCGCTCGGCTTCAACTACATGAAGCCGAGCACGACGCGCACGATCAACGGCCAGCAGTACACGGAGAGCCAGCGGTTTGGCGACGTGTGCCCGGCCGTCGTGGACATCCCGGAGGAGCCGTTCTTCCCTCCCGAGTGCGTTCACGTCTTGCTTGTTACCCGTTTATGCTCGCTGACGAGGGCGCGAGCGTAGGAAGATAGCGATTGTTGGGAACGCGAACTGTGCGTCCACGTGCGCCATGTTCAGCACGCTCATGAACGAGCGCCATAACACCACGATCGCCATCTTCGGCGGCAAGCCGAACGTGCCCATGCAGTTCAAGGGTGTGTAGCGCCCTCTCAGCGAGACGTGGGACTGGCTGACCAGACGCGTGTCCCCCACAGGCATGGCTGGCAACCAGGTGCTCGAGTGGTTCGATATTGACTCGGAGGTCAAGACGGCCAACCTCAAGGACGTAAGTAGCTTCCGGGATATTCGCAAGTATGTTTGGGGCTGACAAGTCTATTCTTCAGGATCCCCTCGCGCCCCCTGATCTGCTGGTCAACGGTGACTTCCGGTGAGCGGTGACGTCGTGATATGTATCCAGTGTTCTGGGCGCTCACGCAACGTTCATTCGTGTCCTTCTCAGTCACAACTGGCGTATCGGTAAGTCCAGCGTTAACAGCAGCGCGCTGTACGAAGCGTATCGTACTGACACCGTTGTTCGTTTACAGCCTACAGCTTCCTTGACGAGTCTACCCCGATCGGTGAGTAATATCATGTTCACACGGAGATTCGCGAGTTTGCTCACAAGCGATTTTTCAGAGTACAAGTCGGAGCTGCCTCATCGTCAGTGTCATCCTGTTCTGCTCTGCGTATCCTTGAAGCCTTAATCCTGACGCCCCTTCTTAACTCGCAGTCCGCTTCCCGTACACGACGGAGACGTACATGAACCCCCAGGCGCTCTGGACCTTCGCGTGAGTGTTGCGCTCGAAATTGCTGCATGATGACAAGTGCTGACTACTTGCATCCACTAGTGCGGAGAAGGTGTTCTCGTAGAGACGAGGGTCTGCTGCTCCATGTTCTGTGCATTCGATCGCCATGTATGGTTAGGCTTTGATGCTTTCGATTCGTGCGGCTTTATATCGCATTTCGCTTTCGTGATCGCTCTGCCAGTGTGCTCCAGTAAAGGACATTCGAGTTTTTGACTCCACTCGTCTCAGCGACGCATGGTCCCGTAAGGTCTACATGATGAACTGTCTCTTCTAACTCAAACAAGGCTTGGGGCCCTTCGGATACGTCCTACAGTGTTTTACACCTTCGCGATCAGTAGCATTTTCACAAGACTGGTGTCTGGTTCAACCAAAGCTACTCGGGAGAATAGTCCGCCCTCATCCCTTCAGCCAGACTCCTAGGATCCACGACCCACATGGCCGCTTTCTCGACCACGACAGCGTCTTCACTTCCTTCCACCACAGCTTCCTCGCCAGCGTGGGCTTCCCGCACCCACCCATATCCTCCCTCGGACGCCCGTATGTCGCGCAGGATCGCCTTGACGCTCGACTTGTTTGCAGTGAGCGTCGTCCAGCCTCGGACAGCGCCACAGAGCATGCTCTGGACGGTATGCACCGTCAGGCGCGGATTCGCCTTCATGACTGCCGCGCGCTCGATCTCCTCTCCTTCTCCTTCTCCCCCGCCATCGTGTGACGCATCCTCACTCGCCCGATTCTGGTGTGTGGATGGAGGTGGGGAGTTCTGGTGTGGCGTGGCCTCCTGGGCGAGAACGTCGCGGCATGTGCGGGCTAGAACGTTGAAGAAAGGCGACAAAGGGCGGCCGTCCTCAGCCTTGAGAGGAGGTTGTTCCTCCTCGGGGGGAACAGAAGAGGGGAAAACGCGGATCGGGATGAAAGGTAGGAAACCTCGCGGGTGGCGGGAGTTCTCCCAGTATCGACCTTCCGCCTCCGCTACCGAGACATCTGGGGACGGGAATAGTGCGGATGCGCGTTGTTTCTCGCGGGGCCCGCCGATCTTCGATAGTACGATGCGGAGGCAGCGATCGCGCGCCTCCGGGGTCGTCCAGAATTCCACGTGTGAAAGGTCAGAAGAGGCGGAGACAGCGACGAGACGGTCGTGCAACTCGTTGAGGAGCCCGCGGCCCATCTCCTGGAGTGCCTGGTTTGCGAGCGCGCGGGAGTGTTCTCCCATGCCGGTCTGTCCAAACGGCTTTTCATCGTCCATCGTTCGAACGTGCTCGTTTGTGCCTTTTGTTGCCTCTACACGCTTGCGTTTCCACTCGCGGTACTGCAATGAGGGAATATACCGGGCTTCGGCCTCTGCTGTTGAGTCGGGCAGGGGGGAGTGCGTGATGTCGGACACGAGAGCGATGAGAATGGATAAGTCTAGATTGACGCGAATTGTGGGCTCTAGTCGGCGAACTGGTCTAGGGATAACCTTGGGCAGCGTGGACGGGTCGTGCTCGCCAAGCTCTATTGTGATTCCCATATCGCGCAGCATGTCTATGGTTTGCGCTATTCGTGCATCGTACTCTTTTGGGTTGGATGGAGAAGGGTCTAGGCGTGTGAGTCGCATCGTCACTAACGGGATAGAGTCGGTCCCCGACACAGGGTTTCGGGATGCGGCGTCAAGAAGGGACCTTCCTATCTTCAATATGGAGTTATCGAACTCCTTTTGGGCGAGACTGGGACGTCCATTTTCATCAAGGTCTTCGTCTTCAGAATCCGTGAGGTATGAGTCTATTTCGCGGAACTCTGCGAGCAAACGCGAGTTCTTGGTGCTGCCTCTTCACGTGAGCGCATATAATCGGGCGAGAAGTGCGCAACATACGTATTAACCCTAATCCACCGTTTTCCCCCGTCAGCAACAACATCCACTTTAACCCCGGAAGGTTTACGTGATCCGCGGTGTGGAACATGGGCGGGCTGTTCACCCTCCAGGAACGTCCTCATGATGGTCACGATGGGCGGTGGGGCTTGCAGTACTTCATACCAGACGGAGATGAGGTATGGGGCATTGGTTGACAGAGCAGGCTGAGAAGCGCACTTAGGGTCGTCTAGGAACTACTGGTGGCGATTCTATGCGGATAGTAAGGGAAAGTTCACCAACCATCTAGCAGACTGGGCTCACCTTCTCCAAGATATCGAGATCGCGTCTGACGGCGTCCCGCAAAGCACGCAGGCCGTGGACTGCATCCTGATGAGAGTGAAACTCTTCGCTGACATCGCCTCCGTGCAAGTCGATGGAAGAGTCGAGGAGTGGTGGTTTGACTGCGAGTTGGGTTGCGCCGAAGGTGCCCATGGCGTCATATATATCGCGTAACTGAATTCGCAAGGCTTGAAGCTCTGGATGAGGGGAAGATTCCATAGCTGTTGCGGAAAAAATGAGGCAACACAGGTATTTTTGGAGGCGAAAGGAGGAAGCAGAAGGTCACAGGCAAGATGGTCTCAGCAGTTCAGGACGAGTCTACCAGGCGGCCATCCGGACCGTTTAGATTCGCACCCCAGACTGGGGTTAGGGTCTGGAGCCTAGTCGAGTTCGGATCTGAATCATCGAGTAGCTGAAAATACCCCCCTATGCTATCGAAGTGGTTATATTTATTCGAACTCGTCACCCCAAAGTAGTTTGAATGAATGCGTTATTATTAATTCAACAAGAAGGGTAGTATCCAAAAGTCCATACATTCGTGATATGAAAAAATAAGTATCACGCATAACCGTTCAATCATACGGTGTGAAGAAAGTGAAGAACGATCCAACGGTCGTGGACGAATTGTTGCTATTGCACGTCCGAGAGACATGACTTACGAGGGGCTATCCGAGGGTGACCATCAGCATCGGGAAGCGGCCGATAGACAAAGGATGCTTACACAGGGGCAACCGACGTCTGAGGGCCAGGAGCAACATCGAGCGACGGGAAGGGCGTCGAGTAGCAAGACGCCTCAATATCGTCGAGAGAGGTGCCGGCGGGAAGGATTGCGACGTTCGGTGCACCGGTCTTCGGCTGAGGAATTACGTCCGAGCAGTCGGTGAGGGTGTTAACGTCCTGGCCGAGAACCGCCAACTTCTTCATCGCCGCGGTGAACTTCTGCACCATCAGATCGTGGTCGGCTTCAGGGCGGGACAATCTGTCAGTATCGGTGTGCGCGAAGGAACAAAAACACTACGCACTGATGAAAGACTGCCACTCGCATGCCGTGCGAGAATCGCGAGCGATGACCTGGTCAGAAAGCAGGCGGAACTCGCCAGGGTAGGGCGACTCTGCCTCGCCAACGTGCGAGCCATTCGGGAAGCTCACGCCTTTGAGGAGGACCTAAGAACATGAAATCAGCACCTATGATCCAGACAATCACACGAGATCGTACTTCGGCAAAGAATTGTGCGTCGAACGTAGAGGGCGTGGAATCAAAGGGGTGACCGTGGACGCTAGGGTCAATCGTATCCTGTGCAGCCACAGAGTGAGAGGCCAGGAGGTCGACGAGCTCATTTGGGGAGAAGCCCGCGTCGCCCATGCGGTCCAAGATCATGTCGATGGGGTCCTCAGGCTTGGGAACAAGGCCCATAGGAGCGGGCTGAGAGTAGTTGGAACGCCCCGCCATAAACTCCAGGCGAGGGCCACCCATGCAGTTACTGACACCGACAGCGCCGGCGAACTGGATACTAACGAAGGGGATCGGTTCAGTCATTTGACAGTAACGGGAAATATAAACCGACACTCACAAATCGCCGAATGAGACGTTATATTTAATGGCAAGGGGACGGAGTTTCTCGATGATCTCGTCGGTACCATCGTTGGCGTGGTCCTGAAGTTCAACATCGGAATGGGCAATGATCGAACCATCGGCCCCTCCGCCACTAGCAAATTGGCGCGCGGATTAGCTATCAAGGGAGGCATAAGCAAGTGTTAGTACGTACCCAAACTTGCCCTGAGCCGTCAGAGATGGCGAGAAACCAATGGCGTCGTGGAAGGTTAGACGGAGAGACTCGTGGGCCTCCTCAACTGGAAGGCGGTGGAACTCAGTACAGTGAAGCGTGATGTAGCGACATTATACTGACCACACTGGCCGCCCTCGAAAAGACCATCGTCCGCCTGAATATCATCCAATACGTCGAACCAAACGCAGCACTGTCGAAGGTGGTGGTTAGAACGATGTCTACCGCTGGGACCCGTAGCAACAAATATACCTTCGCATCGTTAGCAGTGCGACCGTTGCTGCACGTAGCGCGACGCTGAACTTGAGGAACAGCAGCAGCTAGTAATACAAGAGAAAGGATGGGGAAGAAGGTCTTGGCGAACATTGTAGCGTAAAATTTGCAGCGAAGATGAAGCTAAAGGTAAAGCAAAGGGTGAACGAAGCTGCAAATTGTCCCGAAAGAAAAAGGGAGCTAGGAGGAGAAGGGGAAGGGAGCGAGGTGAGGGACAAGAGAATACAACGTTGTACCTTTATATCCTCGCTCCGAGCCAGAAACCCCGTATGCGCTAGAGTATGTCATTCCCAAACTCCGGACGAGCACACCGACGCGCCGGGACCAATTGGGCGATCCACTTCCCCAATGTGGGGAAGCACCCAGCGCTGTCTCCGACATCCTATGGCAACGGATAGATTGGTCATGGGAAGTGTACAGAGATGCCTGCCTCTGGACGCCGTATGCCGGCCTCAAGTGTGCACACAGAGGCCGACGCCGACGCTGCGCGGGAATGTGGCTGCGTGCATCCAAGCCGTTCGGCGAGCACCGCCTTCCTTTCTGCCACATAAACTGTGCCAAGGCCGTCCAGGGATTTATGCTGGCTCCCGAATTGTACCGCGATCCGCCTCATAACTTCGGGCTATCGCTGATGTAGACATAGCCCGTGGAAGAAAGCCGAGTTTGAGCATTCTGCCTAATTTATATACCAGGCGGCCGGGGCAGATGGAACCGACATAACCAGTTGGTTAGATCTGGTGATTAAAAACTGCAAAGGCGGATACAACATACCAATGGAAAACGTGGACATGCGTCTATCCCGTTGCACAACACAGCCCGGCGGCAGTGGGCTTCGTTAAGCGGACATCTGGCTCCGTGGTACCCGCATCTGGCTGGTCCGCAGCTCCGTTTTGTGGGCTTAGCCGCCGTGTGGGAACGCTCGCAGGACACGAGTTCGCTCGTGGTTGATGCTTTGTCGCATGCAGTCTGCTTGTCTTGCAAAGCCGATGTCGACGTCTTGAGTCGGGCCGCACGGCAGATCGAGGGAAACGCGACTGTAACGTGTATCATCTCAAACCAGGACCTTCATTGTGAGAGAAAGCTACGACGCCTTAGACTGAGCGTCACGCCCCTCTGCAGACATAAGTAAACCGGATGCCGAATGTAGACGGCCGAAGTGCGCGTGCCAGGTATCAGTTCAGGATTGGATGAGAGCCCCTTGCTACGCGCCACCGAGTGTCCCAGCGTCTTTCGAAGGACCCACTGTGCCTACGTCGTGGTACTGAGGGGTTTGTAGCCCGTGGACTTGCGGTGGTCGCCGCCCATAGACGGTCACAAATCAGTGTTCAATATGTGACCGAGGCGAGCTATAAGATCGTATCGGGGCTGACGGGAGTGCCGAACCGGGAATTGGAATCCTTGCGTCGGAGCTGTGTCGTTGATGCATTGGTGGAACGCCAAGGAACAATCCCTAACATATCGGCGTCCGTTACAATCCTAGCGACACGGTGAGAAGCTCGCCGCAAGCTGAACGATGGGCACAGGCAAGGTGGAGCTCCTATAACTACCGTCTCCTATGCAGAATCGCCTACGAGCCTGATTTTTCCCTCGTCTGAGGATAAAATGGAGTCGAGTCTTGACAGCTGTCAGAGAAGGCGCGGGAGATTAAGGCGATCGCTGCCAGATTAGTCTTGCCGCAGCGTTTCGCAGATGCGCTCTGGCGGCTGATCGGTCTACCGTGGATGAGTTCCCAGAGGCCACTGCGTAGACTCGCACGAACGGCCTCACGAGCCGAAGCAACGAATAAAGGCAGTTCCGGGTGCTGTCTGTGCTGTTTCGTAGATGACATGGTTGAGCCGATGCGGAAGCTGACCTATGGCTGAAGTGTATGCTGCGTGGCGTAATGCTGCGTTTCGGGCCGACAGAAAGTCGTAGGTGAGAGGTGTTGAAGATCTTTGTCCAACTGATCGACGCCTGCTGTTTGGTTCTGA
Source organism: Grammothele lineata (assembly GCA_002150815.3). NCBI lineage: Eukaryota > Fungi > Basidiomycota > Agaricomycetes > Polyporales > Polyporaceae > Grammothele > Grammothele lineata. The sequence goes on along the minus strand of NDFF03000104.1, from coordinate 33,681 downwards.
GATCATGATACTGTTGATACATGTACTATGGACATATACTGTCAGAACTTCAACAATCAACTTCACCATAGTCTACCACGCGTCGAAGACTCACCACGGACGGTAGGAGCTAATGCGCAGCTTCAACACATTCTGTATGCAAGCGGTGCATCCCTACGATGGTCCTCAAAGCATCCACAAGCCAAAATCACTGGCACTCATCACGATGTTTCACCTGTGACAAAAGGCATGAGTTCGTTTTGAACACATGTCAACATACACACCAGATTCCGAGACTTACAGGTTCGCATGCCGAGACTCTCCCTCTATGATGGCCTTGACAAGCGGCGCAGTTGCTTTCCGCGTCGCATCCACGTTCTTCTGCTCCCATGCATGCGCGCGAACGCCGTCGCTGAACCCCTTGTGTACCCCGAGTTCGGGGAATTTCCTCCTCTTCAATTGGAGTTCTTCCGCGTCTTCAAGTGCGTCGAACAGTGTCTTCGCCAGGTCGTCATGGCCGCGCACGACGTACATCTGCTGGCGGCGATGTTTACCCCTTCCGCTCTTGCCGGGGTGTTCGGCGTCGCGGAACGAGGTTAAGATGCCGAGCACGGCGACGCTCCGCTCCGCCATGAAAACCTCCGTCTGTGACCAGAAGTCCGGGTCGCGGGGGAGCCACGACTCGAATCCGACGGGGACAGAGGAAAGTCCTACGAGGACCTCGCTAGAGGGCGCAGAGGCGGGAACCATCATATATTCCTTGTAGTCCCTCTTCAGCAGGTCAGAAGTGCTGAGATGCGCTACGGATGCCTTCTTTTCCTGCAGAGTGGTATGAAGTTCGGTGATACCCGGCGTTTCGTGCGGTGCATCCGCCTTCAGGGAACCCAGAGAAAGTAGACTCTGTTGCTCTCTAGCGACTGCGAGTGGCATGAGGAATTGAACCGCACGATGGTCGGCTGCCTCAGCTTTGCCCCCGGGCTTCATCCCACCGGTATCGATGAGTATACTGCATAGCAGCAATGTCGCTAACTCTGGGGGCATGTGTTCAGGGTGACCTTCGAAGAGCTGCGTGACAAGGGAAGCGCAGCTTCCAGTGGGAACGACTATGAGTCTGGGATTGGCCGTATCGTGGTAGAGGCCCTCGTCTTGATGGTGATCCACCACGGCCACGACACGCGCGGAGGGGTTGTCGCGCGAGAACCGTGCTTGGAGACGGTTATGGTCAACGAGAGCGAAGGTGGAAGAGGGGAAGGGGTCGGAAGGTCCGCAGGGTATGTCATCGATACAGAGAATATCCGTCCTGGCATCCAGCTTGGCGAGGTCAAAAGCATGTAAATTCTCGGCGCGAAGGTGGAGGTCGGTCCTCGGTGTTTGGGTTAATGGGACTACGGTGCTTCCTTGAACGTTGGATGCGAACCATGCGTATGCGATCGAGCTCGCGATAGAATCGAGGTCTATGGCGAAGATATGTTAGAGGGTGCTCAGAAAGTTTTGATACAGAAAAAAAAATCGGGGTCTTTGTAACCAAGTCCCCATTGAACCAAACAATCTCTACATACGCCGGCTACTCGATGAATGATACAAGTCAGAACGTACCTCCGGCCTCATTTCCCATCACAACCGTCCAGTCTCCCCCCTTTCCTGCATTTACAGCGGTTAGATACGCTGCCTTCCTCTCTTTGAGAAACTTGGAAAGTGCCCCGTTCGCCATCGGTGCGTTCCTTGAGTGAGAAATTTGGCGGCCGAAAAGACGCTATGAATGTATGAGCTTGATCGTGGGGGAGTTTGGGTGTCCATGCCGCTGTCTTACAGAATCGAGCTTGTTGACAACTTGGAAACGAGAGTGAGGTCCTAAGCGAGGTATACGGACGCGATAGTAGACAAGCTGAGGGAGAAGACCGTGTTTGAGTGAGAATGACATCACATCCCAATAGACGCTGGCTGTATGGACGTTCTGAGCAACACTCACGCAGCTGTACATAGCGTCATCTGCGCATCATCGCATATAATTCCCTGTATCTACAGCTCGTGCTTAGTTCAAAGAAAGCAAATTGACATGTTGATTCATGTGAGACGTCGCGGGAATTGTCAGGATTAGCACACTCGGATAACAAGTCAGCATTAGGAGCAATTAGTATGGTAATATACACTGTAGTACACGCGAACACAAAGGTGAAATGATAGATGTGAGGGGATAAGGTAATGGGCAGAGGACAGTTCAGAGGTCGGAAACCATCGCGGCGTGTTGCTGCTCCACATTGAAGGAGTCATATATCCGAAGAGTGAGTTGGTCGTTCCGGAGAACCTCTAGGAAATCCGCCGGAATATCGTTGGTGTCGTGGATCATCGGGGTGTCATGCCCCCAGCTGTGACCATACACAGGTAGAGTACGCACACATGGAACAGCTGAACGTGATGTAATAGCATCAGCATCGAAGGCATCGGCGCTCGGCGGAGGGTAGGGTAGACACTCACCTCGAATTTTCCGCTGGAGGACATCTTCCCAACATCTACGAGCGAATGTCGTTAGGCACGCATGTCACAGGTGCAGAGCATCCATACTCACACATTTCGGAACAAGGCCAAGCTCTGAATCTCTTCGAAGGTTGGCCGAAGCGACGCATCTATCTGCAAAAGCTGGTGTCGGGTCTCAGACTCTGTGTGATCGGACACAAAAGTCATCATGTTATACCTGCATGACGAAGGTCCGCAAATGCGTGTCAATTCTCTTCTGGCGCATCTTGGCACTGAGTCTCTGCAGACGGATAGTGATTATCGTATCATCTGGCGCACCAATGCGTTCGTCCTACCAGAACCCGTCAGCTTTAGCCTGGTCAGTGGTAATATGCTGAGCATGTCCCCACTCACCGCTGAGTCGCCGAACATGAGTGCTACCACCACTGCGCCGAGTGACCAGTAATCAACGGTGTGGTCGTACGTCGCACGAGTTCTATGACAGAAGCATTTTATGACCTCAGGCGCTGCGTACGGCAGCGTCATAACCGCCAATATACCTTCGTGTTGTACAAGTTGACCGTGCTCGTTCATAAAACGAGCTCCGCCGAAGTCTGCAATGACGCAATGACCCTCCTTGTCGACAAAAATGTTGTGTGGTTTTAAATCGTGGTGCACGATCCCCATGCGATGGAGAAAATCTAGCCCAAGCATCTGCACAAGGATTAAGCCTGTCATCTCCAGGTAGAATAAGGGAAACGTACTAATTCTGCGGATACGAGCATCAAGTCCTCGTCCTTCAACATTTCATAATATTTCGACAAGTCTCCGCCGGAGCAGACCTCTGTCAGAATATGCAGATACCCCGGGGTTGACCTCCAGGCCCACAGCCCACTGTCCGCGAATGGTCGTAGGAGGAACGGCGGTGGAGGGCTCTGCGATCGAAGAGCGTTAAGAACCCGCAGCTCGTTGACGATGGCCAAGCAAGCCGATCTTGACATATGCTTTGAGATATTGACAACCTTCATCGCGCACTGCTGGCGGGTCGCAACGTCAAGAACTAGGTACACGCGTCCAAAACCTCCGTCGCCGAGGAGGCCGCCGGTCATCCACCGCGTGACGCGGGAAGGAGGCACCCGCAAGTTGTTCTTCTGGACGACGGCCCAGTAGTCTTCGCGGTCTGCTTCGGAACTGTATTTGGGCTCAGTCTCAACCACACCAATGAGCTTGTGTATAGCGGCAGCCGTTGGTGGAACACCCGTCAAATCGCTTGTAATCGATGGATCGTCGGTAGGAGGAGGAATTGGAAGGGAGGCGCTCAGATCGGTCGCAAATCCGAGGATTTGTATGAGGTCGGGATCTACTTCCGGTCGCGGAGGTCGAATAGGAACAAGCTTAGAAATGTTCATGACATGTGCGCTACTGTCCGATTGTGAAGCAGCTGACGCGGCAGATGAGGAACGCCTATGTTTGACCATTTTCAATACATCCTCGAGTTTTCGGCGAGAGAAAAGGGCTTTTCCGGCGCCTTTCAACCTTGAGAATGACCCCCGCCTTGGTGCCTGCTCCCTATCGGCGTCCTCTGGCTCTTCAGGCCTTTCAGTTTGAACCCCAGCGTCACTATACGCCCGCCGAGCCTCGGGTCGAGAGCGGGCATTCTCTGGCTCGGAAACGACGGCCGCATCTGGTGCCAGATCGAGGAAGTCCTCGTCCGGAAAGCTTCCAAATGGCGTCGCTTGAGAGTTTCTCGCGGTCTTCCTGCGCCGACGGGTCGTTGCCTCTGAAGGAGGTCCAACATCCAAGGGACCGATTGCTTCTTCGAAGCGAACTTGACCACGGTCTTCTTTCTTCGTATGACGTTGGAATGGTTGACGGAATGTGGGGCCTTTGACCATGTCGGTATAGCGTGGAATTACTTGATACCGGGATGCGCTGTAGGGTTTGAGGACCACGAATGATGCCAGACGAGATGACTACCCACAGAAAGTGGACAAGAGTGTGAAACGGGGAGATTGCACGAATGCGAAGCAGGCATGATAAATACTTGAGACATGTAGCTCGCAGCGTCGCAGGGCCACTGTTGTAAGGGCAAGGAACTGGGGCACAAAGAGCTCTCTTCAAAGTCACATTCAGACCTACGGTCGAGACAAAGGATGAGTCGATCAGCACAATGTGGAGATTCACCATCGCCACGCACCGAGAGCCTCCAATCACCTTTACTCACACAGCAAAGCCTAGAACATGAAATTCTTATGCGTTGCGGACAATTAAGCATGCGGGGCGCCAGTCGCAGACTCGGCCACATTTCTTTTGAGCATTTCTAGCTCAGCGAGAATGATCGGGGTTGAGGACACCGGGAACATCATGAGGCTGATATTGATGGGAAAGTGAATGAAGAAAACATCATGTGATTGCGAGCGAAGCGAGCATTTCAGTGTGTAAGGGGGGTCTGGGCGACACTCGCGCGGAACAAACAAGTACAAATGTTCGTCATATTTTTCATTTAGCGCCCACGAAAGTAGGCGGCCATCTAGCCCTCTATACATGGTCAAATCGTCACCGTTTGGTAACATGCGTGCTATGTACATCTATGAGAACGATCATGGAAGGTTTGGCGAAGATACGTGCAGAATTGCGTGTTTGGCGGCAACTCATCGTAAGCGCCCTGTGCAAACGGTGGTCAACGCCAACGCTCGCGTTCCGAAATCATGTCGAAGGTATATAGAATTGTTAGGCTCCGTTATAACCAGGCTCGCCTCGTTTTTGAAGCACCGGAGTGCCCTTTTCCTATGGATTTTCAAGTGCTATCCGTCCCGACTACAGAGAGGCTCCAGCGCCCTCGACCACTGGCAGTGAGCGCCTAGTGCTGCCGTGGGCCGTGGCCCAAGGTCAACGCTTTCTGTGGCCCTGGACGGAGTTCAACACAAAAGCCTGTAAATCCGAGACATGTTCGACTTACCTTCCAACACCACAAAATCTACTCTTCCTACCCCGTTCCCCACGAGACCACCATGCCCGCCGTCCAGAGTTCACTTCGTCACGCTACCCACTACTGCTCTCGATGTGAGACAGACATCCCAGCGACCGAGCCAAACTGGAATTTCCAACGGAATATGTGTCAGCACTGTGCACGCGCCCAACCACTCGTCATCAACATACCCGCCAGAACCGAGAGGTGCACTCTGTGTGCAGGTCTCTTTCCTCCTCGTATCTTTGATGCCGAACCAGGCCTTCCTCGGCACAGTCGCTGCCGACGCTGCAGAGTACGTGAGAGGTGCACCCAATGCAAGAAGACTAAGAGGGTACGCCACTTCAAGAGACCTCCCTCGCTACAAGGCTACGATCCAGAGAGGGTGTACAAGACCTGCTATCACTGTTGGCTTCAACACAAGGTCCGAGTCGCGCAACGGCAAAGTGCGGCGGCTTCTGTGGGACGACACTACTGCGAAGGCTGTAGGAAACAGGTATCAGATGATGAGCGGTGTGATGAGGGAGGCGTACTTCGAATGACATGCAACAGCTGTCGCAGTCGTATCAACCAAGCGAGGCTTGCAGCCCGTCGTGCTCAGCAGCCACCTAGCCACGATGAGGAGGAAGATACACCCGATGTGGATCTGCCGGAGGATGGGGTTCAAACTCAGGAAGACAACCTATTTGATGAGTTGTTCGACGACCCCCATACCTGGATGAACATCGATGTACCTGAGGAAGAGTGCTTAACCCGAGCGGAGACAAGAAGATTTGCTACGTTCAAGGCCAAAATAGACGCTTTACGGCTCGAAACGTGTCATGAATGCAATGAACGGGATTTTAACATGGACGTACGGGAGGGGTTGTGTCACCGGTGCCGTGGTGACCACCCAAATCCTGTACGGCGGTTTTCGAAGGACAACAATGTCACTCCAGGTGCGTTTGCTATTTCTTGCACTCCATATACGCATTAAAGAAAACATTTCAGCGCTACAACGTCCACTCTGCTTGCTCAATCTCACCGAAATGGAGGAGATGATCATTGCACGCGTGCAGCCGATCATGCAGGTTCGATATACGAAAGGCGGCCAGCTACGGTACAACGATCATATTGTCAACTTCATCCAAGACGTATCAGTGCTAGCGACACGCTTACCACGCCTCCCTGAAGAAATCGACACCGTCATCATTCGAAGGGACAGTGTCGACATGTCCCGCCACGTTGATTTCATTGTGCGCCGCGCGAAGGTGCAGGAAGCCCTTGCATACAAGATCGCACATGATCCAAACTATGCTGGGTTGCAGATAGATGAGGACGCACTTTCGCAGCTCCCAGAGAACGGCTCAGTTGCTAGCCGCATCCCCACGTGTCGTGTTGGCAGACAACTCGAGGAGATCGATAATGCACTTGGAGGCGAAGGTCCTCCCCAGGCACAAGAGCAACCGCCAGGGCCTGCAGAGAACAACTCTGACATCGAAGCGTCAGCAGAGAGACAAGTTAGCGGTGTCCTCAATCTTGGAACAAGTGGACCTACTGAGTTGTCCGAAATACGGCGAGGAGCTGAGCAAATAGTGAATGGAGACAACCACCCCGTACAGTATTCCCAAGCCAATGTGGTGCGCTATTTCATTTCATCTTCATGTAATGTAGAAACTCAACAATGCGTACCGAAGTTTCCTGCACCGCAGCTAAACGCTACGCCCATTGATGAGCGCACACCTGGCTATATCGTTCAAGCCTTCCCCACACTGTTTCCTGATGGCGAGGGTGACTTCTATCAGCCGAGAGCACGCAAAATCCAGCTTGGAGAGTACTTCGCTCACCTGATGCGCTTCCATGATGGACGGTTTGCTCGTCACCGGCGTTTTCCATGGTTCTCGTTCAACACCCTACAGCGACATCGTACACGTGACTGTGCCCGCATCTTTGTTCGGCAAGACCACACGGCTGCATGCTTAACTGCTGGCGATCTTCGTGCTCTTCTAGAAGAAGGCGATAATACACTGGCAAACCGCATGATCAGATATGGCGCAAACCTTCGAGGGACTCGTGCATACTGGCTGGGCAGACGTGCGGAACTCATTGACATGATCAACGTCAAAGGGGCGCCACACGCATTCATCACACTGACCGCAGCGGACCTCCAATGGCCCGATCTTCACAAGCATATGCCTACAGAAGTAGAGGTTACACCTGGGGACAACAGAGCGGCCCAACGTCAGCGAAGGCTTGCTTTAACACGTAATCCACACTTAGCTGCTACGTACTTGGATCAGCGCGTCCAGCTCTATCTCAAACACTTCCTGTTCCCTGTACTAGGAGTCGACGACTTCTGGTACAGGTACGAGTGGCAAGATCGTGGAAGCGGCCATGTCCATGGATTTCTATGGCTCCGGAACGCGCCCGATGTCACCACGATCGACTGGGATCTGTTGAAAGAACGTGACACCGTCATTCCACCTGATCAAAAGGAGAGAATGGACGAGTTTGTGACGTACTGGAGCAGGCTCATTACCGCATGGAACCCATCACTTCCTCCTCCCAATACACCTCTCATGGGAGCACATCCGTGCAGCAAGCCGTACGAAGATCTTCATGGGACGAAGGAAGAACTTTCCGAGCTGCTTAATTGGGTTCAGCGACATACTCAATGCAAGCCAGGGTACTGTGAAGTCAAGCGCAAGCTTCCCGGGACGGCTAACACTCACACGGCATGTCGTTTCGACTTCCCCTTTGAGTGTCGCAATCAAGCAGCTATGGGCCTAGATAGTAAAGGACGTGTGCGTTTCGAGCCGTCTCGAAACGACCCCATCCTCAATCCACATAATCGAGCGATGATCTTTGCCTGGAAAGCAAACACAGACATCAAGCCTGTCATCAGCAAAGAAGCCGCTTTGAGGTGCGTCGTAAGATGCTCACCACAAATACCTTGCCTGACGGAAAGTACATTAGCTACATTGCAAAGTATGCTTCAAAAGCTGAGTCGAATGCACCTGCATTCCCTGCCGTGCTGTCCAATGTTGTTCAAAACATGCAAGAGGGAAATAGCGCACAGAGTGCATGTCAGAAGCTGCTCAACAAGATGCTTGGTGAACGATCGTACTCAGCTCAAGAAACAGCACATCTCCTGCTGGGGATCCCCCTCGTGCGCACCTCCGTGACATTCCAAAGTGTCAACTTGTGCAAAGACGGATCATCACGGGAACTCAGGGATGGGATCGAGTCAGAGGACATACCAGACACAATGGACGGCGATTCTCGAGCTGTGACGTCAGAATCTTGGCTTCAAAGGTGAGCCATAACCACATTGAAGACGGTTCTCGATTGCTTACCTGACGTTGAGGTATATGAAACGTCCTGAGGAGCTGGACGGACTCTCACTGCATGACGTCTTTACCAAATACACCTGGAGAAGACAAGCATGGCGTCAGCGGCGCAGCACAACTTCTGTAGTACTGCGGGTATATCCACGGTACTCACCAAATCCAGATGATCCCCACTATGAAGAGTATTGCCGGACGAAGATTATCTTACATCATCCTTTTCGTCGGATCGAAGATCTCCTGGGGAACGACGCGGACGAGCGTACCTGGGAGGAATTGTTCACTGTGTGTCGAGACGACAATCATCAGCATCCAGTTGACACGCTCCGTCACCCTGTGAACGAGGCTGGAGACGGAGGGTCCGATGAGGATGAAGATGAAGATATCGAGCCTGATCCGGACGCCTTCATGATGGACGAGGCCGACTGGCAAGTGTTCGCGCAACTCTACCCTGAGGCAGCGCTGCCCGTGTTTGATAATGGGGACATTGGCCGTCGGCCTATTGACGACGCTTGGAATCTGGATGAGGCTCACCAGAGATGGGCTAACATCGATAGAATGGCGTCTTATCTTGCAGACACCCGACGAAGCGCTGGCCTTGAGGAACACATTGACAACGGCGACGAGACAGAAGAAGTCGATATCGCAACACTGGCTCCAGAGCAACGGCAAATTTTTGACCATTATGTAGGGCTGTTCACCCGGGAGTTTGAGGGAGAAAATGTCCCTCCGTCGTTCGTCAACATCGATGGCACAGCAGGCTGTGGGAAAACATATCTTATTCGGGCGATCTGCCAGGAGCTCCGACGCATGGCTGCCGACCGAGGACTCTCGGATCCTGTGCGTGTGCTTGCGCCATCTGGTGTTGCGGCTTGGAACATCTCGGGTCAAACCATTCACTCTGCGCTAGCTATTCCGGCATCATCAAGCTCTTCTCTTCCACCTCTGGCTGGTGCTCGTTTAGCTACTCTCCAACGACGCTGGAACAGCACTAAATTGCTCATCATCGACGAGAAATCTATGCTAGGGCAACGGCTGCTACTGAAGGTCGACTCTCGCATGCGACAACTGTGTCCTCTTGACACACCTTTTGGCGGATTCCATGTTGCGCTTGTCGGAGATTTTGCTCAATTACCTCCCGTAGGTGATCGACCTCTCTATGCGCCACCACCCGCTCTCGACAACACCTCGGAAAGTGCGCACGCAAGCCGTAGCGGGAGCACGCTGTACAAGATGTTCACTCATAGCTACCGCCTCCAAGTCATACATCGTCAGCAGGGTGAGACAGCTGAACAGCAACGTTTCCGTATGATGCTGGACCATGCCCGGAATGGTGGACTCACTGTAGACGACTGGAAGCGGCTCCTTACCCGGTCCCAAGAGAAGTTATCCCCTGTTGACAAAGCTGCTTTTGACGACTCAATGTGCCTGTTCTCGACGTCTGAGGCTGTCGAACTCGCCAACTTCAAGGAGCTCATCGGACTGAACACACCATGTGCCCGCATCAAAGCCAGACACGACGGTGGAGCCGATGCAGCGAAGGCATCTGCCGAGGACGCATGCGGGCTCGAGCCCGTTGTTGTCCTTTCTCGTGGTGCAAAGGTTATGGTGACACGAAACTTGTGGCAGCAATATGGTGCGTGGTGTATTTTCCTCAACATCGTTCTAGTCTGATTCTGGCATACAGGTCTTGTTAATGGCACCACTGGCGTCGTGGAAGATGTCATTTGGCAAATAGGAGGAACACGATCGGATCTACCTCTCGCTGTTCTCGTATCATGCCCCACCTACACTGGCCCCACTCTCTGGCGCACCGCCCCCCGCCCTGGATATCCCGACGGCATTCCTATCGTGCCGATCACTGCAGTCAAGAGTACATTCGAGGTCAAGGGTAAGACTGCCAGTCGAACACAGCTTCCCCTTCGGTTGGCTTGGGCTGTGACAATCCACAAGTCTCAGGGTCTCACCATCTCTCGTGCCCGCATCGGCCTTGGTAAGACTGAGTTTTGTTCTGGATTAACATTCGTCGCTCTTTCTCGTGTCAAATCCCTCTCTAGCTTAATGCTGGTGGACCAAGTGAATTACGACCGTGTTCGGAAACTTGGAGGAAAAGCGTACGAATACCGTGTACAAGATCTGGCCCGTAGATACCCAACACAATGATTACTCTAGTAATTCGTCGTCTGACCTCGTGTGACCGCGTATTTGCACGACTCGGATTTCACTACGCCGATGTGCATACCGTTCACTCAAAACAAACTGCCCACGTGATCATACTGCGTAGCGAGCTATTTGTCCTGACGATGGCTAGTATATGATAAAGAGATGAATAGACTCGAGAGGATATGAACGATAGTCTTCATCAGAGAGGTCAAGGTGAACTTCGGACTCCGTCCTGCGAGTCTCTCAACTCGGGCGCCCTTACTGGCGCATGATGTAATCGGCACGTGGAGGAGCCGACGTACGACGCGTCTGACTCTCTAAGCAGCCGCGCCGACTCACCCTACGGCTTCGCCTCCATCCTCGCCGTCTCCCTAGCTTCCTACACCTCTATTGCTTTGGTTCTTCCGTGTTCAATATGGCCGCAGCACCCACAAAACAATCAATCTTGAACCTCTACCATTCGACGCTACGCACGTCGCAGTCGTTCAGCTCCTACAACTTCAGGAACTACTTCATCCGCCGGACAAAGAGTACATTCAGGGAAATTCAGGCAAGCTCCATTCTTCTTGCCGTATTCTATGCCTTCTCATTCTTCTCTATATCTAGGATGAGACGGATCCAGCCAAGCTGGCTGCATTTTACAGCGAGAAGTCGAAGGAGCTGGAGGTGCTGAAGCGGAGCGCGATAGTGAACCAGCTGTACGGGGGCTGGAAGCTGGTCGTCGAGGAACAGAAGCCTTCCATGGAGCGCGGCGATACATAGAGGTACGTTCCGTCTTGCTCAACCCTTGCACGGAACTCATCAGTCAACGCGTTCACAGGATCATACACCTCGGGCCGTCCTTCGTATCTATTGTATTCATCTGGAGTAATTGTACCAGCGCATCTCACGGTCCGAGAAGTGCTGGTTGCATACGTGGTCCGCACGAAGAATTAGTGAAAGTTTGCTATTCAAGATTGCCCCCTCATGTCTACGCATCTCCGGAGTCCGGACAAGCGGTTCACTCCAATCGCCAACAATTCACGCGCCGGCTCCCAGTCCTCATGGACCCCCGACCTCCCCTTCACTTGAATTTCCTTTTGGAAAACCTCTGCCTGTCACTTATACCATGTTGCTTTCGTCAGCGTCGCCATCTCTTAGTTTACCTTGAGCGTCGCGGCGTCAACAGGGGAGCAATCTCTCTTGCTGAATCATGCACATTTATCGTCGAAGAGTCCGCACTTTCTTCCCCTATTGTACGATGCAAACGGACGCGATGTATAATTTCTATACCTTAGCTTAGGTCTATGTTTCCCCCATTGCAAGCTCTGGTGTTCAACGGCGTACTTTTGTCAGCATGTCCATGGCTACATGGATGCGCGCCAACGACTCAAACTACGAGCCAAACATCCAGTAAAGTCTACTTCTCTAACCTACTTCCTACGCCACATCAAAAATGACGCCGTAGACTCTCCTATCCCTGTACTGTTGATCATGAGACAGTGCTTGTGCGTCCTAGTTATCCTATATGACCCATATGTATCTGTGGTCGCCGCCCGCCTGAATTGCGCGTGAATCAACGAATCAATGGGAAGAAAGTAGTGATAGCAGGTCACATTAACAGAGGCTCTCTAAGACTGATTACGAGTATATTTCCCTGGTCTGCTGGCTATCTCAAGGAGACCCAACCGCAGAACTTCAAAGTTGGCGGGAAAGGTCCCAAGCACTGGCCTCGGCGAGCGGCAGATCCGGGTCGGGAAGCCTAACTGGCGTCTAAGTTTCCTTTTCGAGATCTTCGCAAACTTCTCGGTATCGTGCTCCCGCCCGCATAGAATACCCAGAAAATGCAGAAAATTGAGCGCAAAATGCAAAAAATTGCGCCTATTCCTGTTAGCCCACCGCGAGGGTCGAACTCGCAGCCTTCAGATACACTTGCCTACGCTCAGAGCGTCGTAAGAGTCTGACGCTCTATCCGATTGAGCTAGGCGGGCGATGAGGGACGTTACTTGGGTGTGTGTACGAGCGGGGGACGACTTGCGCAGGCATCTTGGACCAAAGGAACATACTAAAGCGTACTATGAGAGTGATGAAAGGCTAATCTTACTGTCCGTGAACTCGTAGTACACTGAAATACATCTGCACCTTTGACTTTCCTCAACTCTCTGTATGCCCCCGACGAGTTGAGAAGCACAGAGTCCTTCACAACGTACCTAGTGCAGCGCCCATCTGTCGTGGTCGAACCGTCCATGGAGGCGAGTGACGATTTGTTGGAAATCCGGTTCGTTGTCCGGTGTGATGATCCCTTTGCGGATCATGAAGTCGATTAGGACTGTTCGTATACCGAGAATCAGCTTAGTGCTGCATGCTTGTAGATAAGCCGTACGAGGACCTACCCACGGAGCAGTTGTACTTGAACATGCCGGCCCTGATCAGTTCTGTGACCTTGGCCAAGGGCATGAGCTAGATGGCGCGGAAAAGTCAGCCCTGGAAGCGCAATGCCTGGATGGCACAAACCTCGAAGCCTTCCACTTCGCCGTCGAGGGGCTTCAGTTTCAGTCCCAAGTTAGAGGAAAGGCAGAGATCGTATGTATACCTACAGACAGCATCCCCATAAGGCGCCTTGGTGCGGGAGAGAAATGAATGAACGACTCACTCGACCTCTGGCTGCAGCCACCCACTTGCTGACCTACGACCGACCGATAGGACTCGCGCGCGCATAGAAAGAAAAGGAGGCAGTTACAGTACTCACTGGAAGAAATAACTCGTGCTTCCTGTGCAGCGCGCGTGCTTGCGGACAACGTCCTCGGGGATGCTCGCCTCCTCCATCGCCTCCTTGACGACACAGTCGAACACCCCCAGACCCGCCTCGATCCCACCCGCGGCGCTGTTGTCCAGATACCCCGGCCACGTCTGCTTCGTCGCCGCCCTGCGCGCGACCCATATGACATACCCCGTCTCCCCGCCCTCCTCCTCCCTCTCCTCGAACACGTTCATGTGAATCCCATACGTGACGATCCCAAACAAGCCCCCCGCCGCGCGCTCCATCCTAAACGCGAAGTTCGTCCCATCCTCCTCCTCGTCCTGCTTCGAGCCCACCGCGGGGCAGTCGCGCACCCCAAACGGGTCGCGGTAGACGGAGTAAAGCTCCGCGCGCCACTTGCGAGGCCCGACCTCGTCCGGCCACAAGCCCGTATCGCGCCAACGCGCGCAGAGCTCTGCCATGACGCGCGACCGCGCCGCCGGGGTCGCGACGTGCCGCGCGAAGCTCACCCAGCCGCCGTCCGGGTCGAACTCCCACACCTGGGCGTCGAGCGGGGCAGAGGCGGCTTCGGCGCGCAGTCGGGCGACGACGGCGGGGCGGAGGAGGCCGACGGCGGGGGAAGAGCGGGTAGGGAAGAGGAGCCAGGGGACGACGCGCTCGTTGCCTGGCGCGCCGAGGCGGTAGTTGTCGCACGCGGACAGGATTTGGAGGAAGGTTTGGGGCGGCGTGGGGGTTGGGCCGGGCATGGCAGGTGCGTGGCGGATTTGGGAGGAGGATTACTAACTTGCTCAAGTTGGGTCTCCTGGTAAGGGTTTGAGCGTGCTGGTCGGGTTTCGCAGTTTGTCTATATGACGATGCAGGATGAGCAGGATGACTCGACAGGACTCGACTGGGACACGTTGCGAATCGGACTCGGGCCCCGGAGTATTGGAGTGTGGACGGCTCTGATTAATGATCATTACAAGTCTTCTTCGTGGGTTGTGGGCCGCAGTGGCTTGGTGGCGGCGGCGGGATTTACCCATCTAGGCGCCCATTCTAGGACTAACTGGGGTCCACGTCGTCCGAAGAAGCCCACTCTTCCTTCACAACCACCGTACACCAGCAGCTACGCCAACATAGGCTACGTATGTCGGGATGTTCTCTTCTTAGCTCGACACTGCACTTTTGCCGCTGTACTGCTAGTTCTCAACTTTAAATTACGTATCTGGACGGCGACGATCCCGCCGTGTCCCAAGACGGTGAGTATCTGGCTAGAAGTGCTCGCACAACCTTGAGCAATTAGCATTGATATCTAGACACGTCGCCGACAACGTATGCTCACACGCAGGATTTGAACCATGAACCCAAGCGGGCCGACAATTCGGATACATCATGGCTTCGGTCGCATGACTGGCGCTGTCATACTAGGTAACCTCGTGTCGAGCGATCCTACGCCCTCAAAACCCGCGAAAGCGAGGGTTGTGGCTTTGCTAAGGATGTCCGCTCTGGATGAAGAGCGGGAACGTCTCAGGGTTTGCCGAATGATGACCGCTATCGCCGGGAACGTCGCGCATGACTAGCCGCGCAGCGCTGAGGCTCCCGTGGTCGCGTCCGGTTTGAGGAACATAGGCCACATCTCAGAGGCCGGGTCGGGACAGGAGCCGTACTGGGTCCGTGGCCACTGCTCGGTCGGCGAGTGCCCGCTTGAGGCCGGGAGCGCAAATGCTCTTTTATGCCTGCAGCCAATCAGCCGCCCTGGATCGACTGGCTTCCATGCCTCTCGCCTGGCGTTCGTTAAGCACCTGCTGCTCATGTACATATAAATCCTCTCCCGCGATGGCCTCTTGGTGGACCCCCGGTCTGATATCGTCTCACCACCCCCTCTTGCCTCTCTCCTACCATGGGCCAGTCTCTCGTCGTCCTCAAACGTCTTTCCTCCGGTCTCGCCGCCTCAATAGGTGGTATACTCGCCAACGTCGCGCTCTTCCTGGTCGATACCAGTCTCTTAATCTACAACCTCATAACCCCCAACCGTCGCAAAGGGCACGTCGTCCCCAAGGGTTGCCCCGGATTTGGGGGAAAGTGGCCCGAGTATATCCCTCCAAAAGAGGGCGACAGCCGCGGCTCTTGTCCCGCGCTCAACGCCCTCGCGAACCACGGTGCGTGCGCTTGCCATTTTGCTCGGCTAGCGTATCTAACTGACAGCGTGTGATACGCGTTTAGGCATCCTTCCCCGCGATGGACGGAACATCAAGTTTAAGGAGCTCGCTACCATCGTCCGCAACGCCTACAATTTCGCTCCCACATTCTGCTATTTCGTCCCGAACTACGCGGCGAACATGCTCAACCGGAATTACAATACGGACTCCTTCGACCTCGCCGACTTGGACGTCCACAACTGCATCGAGCACGATGCGTCGCTCTGCCGTGAGTGCTCGCGCTTGGAAGAGGGCATATACCCACTCTGACGCCACAATTTCTATCAGGCGTCGACGCGCGCGAGGACCCGGACCAGGGAAAAATCTGCCAGCATCTCGTCGAGCGTCTTCTGGCGAGCGGTACGGGCCCCGGAGGGAACTTGACACCGAAGGACCTCTCGCGGCTTTTGGGTGAACGCCGGGTGGAATCGAAGAAGGCTAACCCGGTGTACAGCGAGGCGTTAATACACAAGCTGTTCGGCAGTGCGAAGTGCGTGTCTGCATCCCTTGGATAGCTCGGCTCGTCTAATGGTTGCGGTGAACTTACAGCTCGTCTACGTTGCTCACCATTTTTGGCGGGCGGGTCGAGGACATGCGGCCGTTCCTTACCGAAGAACGCATCCCGGATGGCTGGGAACCCCGCATTCGTCATCGCATGGGTCTTACCATGGCCGAGTTCAACATGACGGTTCTTCCTGTCGAACTCGGCATCAAGGAAGAAGTAGATGGTTCGATTGCGGCTGCAGGCAGGGAGCGCTATGAGGTCGGGGCGCCGACTCGGAGCGAAAAATTGAAGCCCACGTAAGTAGGCGATTCCGAGCCGGTGAGGTCGACTATCCTTTGATCACTCTTCACGTGTGTTATCTTGCCATTCAGTAGATACAGTGCTTCTACAGATGTATAACTTTCTTACGGTCTAGTCTATGGTGCCATGAACGACGGAACGCACGCTGAGCAGTATTACGACGACATTACAGTATATCGCCCGCCTAGCTCACACGATAGAGCGTCAGACTCTTATGACCGATAAGTCCGATAGCGTAGGAAATCTGAAGCTGAAAGCTCAACCTTCGCGATGGGCTATAGGCAGAATTTTGCCGCATCTCAACTGTCGCAGACTAAGCAATGAAATGGGCAAAGATGTTCTGGGAGGTGTTAGCCACGTGACATGGGATGAACTTGCCGGATGCTCTTCGTCCATCATAACTGCTTTCTGTAGGCGGAGTGTACCAGCACTATGTTAGAGATCCGGAACCTCAGAGCTCCGTGAAGGAATCTCTGAGACCCTGGCCATCTCCCTGTGTTGGAACCAGTCTCCAGGAGAGCCGTCCGCTGCCAGATCTGGTACAATAGACGCCCGCTAAGCTTTGCGGCCCGGTTCGGCCCTGTGCTCGCTTAGATCTTTCAGCAGATCTCCTCAGATCTCCCCTCCGTGCTTGTCAGAGTCCCGCTTCAGGTTCCCCGCATCCTTGAACTTGCACGACATTCGTCGCACAGCATTCACAGCATGGGATTTTCATATGTGATTGGTGCGTTCTCAAACGCGCGCAAACCCCTACTGAGGCGATCATGCTCGTTCCAGAACATATGGAGGAGGACGAGGAGACACCAAAGTCCATCCCCCGCTGGGTAGAGCTCGAGTACATGGTGCGTCCCTTATAACGGTCCATTCCTCCTTCGAATGTGGGGCGTCATACTCAAGCTGTATGCTCCCCCTGGTTCCCAAACTAGCACATGCGCACGCTCGCGGGCGCGGACGGCGCCGTGCACTTCACGCACCTCTCCCCCGGCTCGTGCGCGACGCTCTCCGCGCTCTTCTCCCCCACCGCGCCCGTACCCACACCCGCAACAGAGGGCGCTGAAGCGGAGGGCCACGCACACCAGAAGAGCGTGATGGAGCTGATGGCAGAGCGCGGGGTGCCGCTGGAGAGGGTGTGCCTGCTGGACCCGAAGGCGGAGAAGGAGCTCGCGCCAGAGGACGGGGATGGGAGGTTCGAGTGGTTCTTGTTCGGGGTGAGTGTGTTCGCTTGTTTCGGTGTTTGTCCGGTGTTTGTCCGGGAATTGAATGGGTTGTATACATTGTTTCGTGGACACTGGCAGGGCATTCTTGGTGAGTCCATGCGGCTCTTCACTGTTCAAGTGAAGTGAACGGGTGCACCGTACTCACTCATTGCGTCCAGGCGACGACCCACCGCGCGACCGCACATCTGAGTTGCGCGTGCTTGGATTCCCGACGAGGCACCTTGGTCCGGTACAGATGACAACAGACACTGCGCTCGGGGTGACGAAGACCGTCGTGGCTGACAAAAGTAAGTCATGCCCCAGCGCGGCCACGCAATAAAGTAGGGTTACTGACGACCGTCTGCGGCAGTCCCACTTTCGAAGATCTCGTTTGTGGCAAGTCGTTCGCTTCGAATTGCGCTCTTGTGCCGCCGTCGTTGACTTTACGTGCTCCCAGGATTTCCCTACTATCGTGTTCAATTCGAAGGAAAGCGTTGAGATGCCATTCCGTAAGCATAGTGTTCTCCGTGCTTTCCCGTCATCTGTGGCTGATCACTTTTGCTCCCAGGATACATCGTAAAAGATGGCAAACCCCTGATGCCGCCGGGGATGCGGGAGCACCTCAAGGAGGATCTGGACAAGAGCTTCGATTTCTAGCTGAACCAAGGTAGAGACAATAAGCTGGTATACTGTACTCCCACTGTATCGATAGAACGACTTCAGGTTGAGTTGCGGTTCGAGCTCGAGAACCTTTCGTTTGTACGGCTCACCAACGCTGTAAGAGAAAATTCGCATCGCCCGCCTAGCTCAATCGGATAGAGCGTCAGACTCTTACGATGCTCTGAGCGTAGGCAAGTGTATCTGAAGGCTGCGAGTTCGACCCTCGCGGTGGGCTAACAGGAATGGCGTAACATTTTGAAGTTGGAGGAGGAAACAAATCAGGTAGTTGAGACGCCCGTGTGGCTTCTACAAATGAGCCGGCCGCGGTGACGTCAGTGAAGTGGTTGAGTCTTCCTACATAGAACCGACAGCCTAGGCTTGGGGATGGTATTGTACTGCTAAGCGGGAAGCAGCATATACGCGATCTAATTAGGGGCGGGACTACAACAAAACAACATCGAGGGATGTCTAGCGCAAGGCATAACGACATGGTAATGGCTACAGTTGGACGTGAAGTCCGGAGTCCGTAAGAATTACATAGCGGATTGTGAGCATCGGACTTAAGGCATCCCGAAGTCCTAGTATAATCGTCCTGTGACCCTAACCATCAAGCAACGCACACCGAGACGCTACAGGCGTTCGAAGGCCCACGGCAAACACGGCTGCCTAGCTATTTCTTCCCGGAGCCACCAACGGCACGTCTTCCGCCTTCTCGCTCTCTTCCTTCTCTTCCTTCTTTCCAACTTTTGCATGACCACTGAACCACACCCTCGTGGTCCCACCGCCGCGCCGTGACCGAACGAGGAGGAAGATGATGACGCCAATCGCGATGAAGAGCAGTATCGCGAGCACGACTACCGCGTACATCAACGAGCGGGCTTTCTTCGACGTCTTCGCACAGTTCGAGCTCGAGAGGCTCTGTCCATGACCACTGGACGAGGTCGAGGCGGGTGGCGCGCCCCCAACATAGGTCGAGGAAAGCGGCGCCCCCCCAGATATCGGATGTGGCGAGGAGGATGACGGCAGCGGGGGAGGGTGCGTGGTAGAGACCGAGGGAGGGCGCGAAGCTGACAGCGCGAGTGGCGCCGCTGTCCGCGACGCCGCCGCCGCCGATGCCGCCGCCCTCGTCTTGCGAGATGCTGCTCGCCGCCGCCGCTCGATGGACGCGTCGCGGGTTTCTGTGTCCCGAGGAAGAATGTCGTCCACGCACGTTGCGCCTGCACATTCCTCTTCGGGGAGTGTACTAGGTGCGCGAGCCTGTATTGAGTAGTTTTATGAGCGAAAGCCCCAGCAAAAACATCACAGCGATACTCACCAGAAGCTCTACGTGAACATACGCGGGACTATCGACGAGCGCCACTGCGACCACAGCGCCCGATACGCGTTCGTCTCCTATACCCGTTGGGAGCGCGAGCGCAGTAGTCACTACCACTCCAGCGGAGACAAAGGCGAGCAGGATGCGCTTGAGAAGCATAACGCGGGTCGACGGTAGTGGCGGGCGGAGGAGAGGCGTAGGTGGGTTTTGAGTTCGGAGAAGGAGCCCTTGAACTTGCACTTAAGCCGCTCAACGCGCGCGAGGTGAATACATATAAGTGAGTGAACTAGCGCCGAGGCATCTGCGTTCTGGCATGTCTTGAAGTTGATGGGGGTGGACGCGTCCACCCCGGCGGAGGACATCTGGAAAAACAACGGACAAAGGCGGTGGACTAGTAGGACATGTGGCGCTTCTTTCCGGAAAGCCTAGCGTCAGGTCTGTGCGCCCGTGGATACCTTGCTCTTCTGGTGGTGGTAGGCGGTGACCGGTGGGATTTGAAGTCCGAAAGCTTCGGAGGCATGACTACGCGCTTCTTCGACGTCGATGCATCGCCCGCACTGTACTCTTCCGCTGGCAGAGTCATTCGCCGCTTCCGCGGGGTATGGCGCTCTGAGCAAAAACATTCCTGTGCCTGTAGAACGCCCACACGGGCCATTGGGTCCTAGAATTTGAACCACAAAGAGCCGGGACCGGGCGGTGCGTCCCTGTTGTGGGTCATGGCATCTTGAATCCGGCTTCCGCGCAGCCTAGACAATACGAAGGATATCTTGTAAGTGTAGGCTGTGGCGCCGAAGGCCTTTGTTGAACCAAGACTCACCGGAGCGTGGACCATTATCTCGCTGTATCCCGCTGTCAGTGTGGCGAGGGAATTCGAGATGCAGAAGCCAACTGTGCCCCTTCCCGGGTCTGGACGATATCGAGATATTCAGAGGCGCGTCAAGAGATGAATGTTTGGATATCCCTTGGTTATATAGTCGGCTATACGGATACAATACCAGAACGATTGCGGCAAACGCGACGACCATTCATACAACATCGTGTACCTCTAGATCTTCTCCAGCTCGACAATCGCCGATATCCATTCAGAACGTGAGTATCCTGTACTTCCGGATATGCGATTGCTGCAAAAACAACGCTGTCACCGCAAGCCCGCCAACAAAGAATAACAGGACTCACGCTCGACACCATGACCAACGAGTCCTCCGAAACCATCACTGCGTCGAAGTGGCCCTCGCCCTCCGCCCCTGGCGGGCACGCCCGCGTAACGCGGTACGGCAAGCTCGTATGCACCGGCCGCGCGAACATCTTCGCGGGCAAGAACTGGCTCGGCTGCGTGACGAGCGTCGACCGCCTCCCGTCCTCGAACTCGCCCCCCTCGTTCCCCTCCGCCTTCTCCGCCCCCTCCCCCGCTCCCGCCTCCTGCCCCTCGCCCAGCCCCTTCTGCGCGGTGGCGAGCGCGCGCCGGCGCGCCTCGAGCGGGTTGAAGTCGAACGTGAGTATGACCTTCTGCGAGCCCTGGCGGAGCGCCATCGCGAACGCGAGCCCGTAGACGTAGCACACCCACACGCTCGTGTGCGTCGGCGGCGCCGTGAGCAGCCGGGTGCCCGCGGGGCCCCACGCGTCCCACGGGACCCGCCGCCGCCGCTGCGTCGTGGTCGTCTCGCCCCCCTCGCCCCCCTCCGGCACGGGAGAGGCGCGGACGGCGGCGAGGAGCGTGGAGGCGGGGACGAGGCAGAGGAAGCCGGTGGGGATGTGCACCTCGCCCTCGAGCGCCCAGATGGTGACCACGAAGAGGCGGTCCTCGCGCGCGAGCGAGAAGGGGACCTCGAGGCCCGGGTGGGGCGCCCAGCCGGGCGCGGGGTCGGCGCGCACGGAGATGGCGAGGGCGGAGAAGCTGGGGGCGAACTCGGGGAAGTGGAAGGAGCAGACGAAGTCGAGCTCGGAGAAGGGGACGGGCGTGCTGGGCGTGGAGGCGAGGTCGACGACGAGCAGTTGGGGGTCGCTGGAGGCTTGGGCGAGGAAGTTCTCGTCGTCGTCGTCGTCGGGCGGGAGGGCGGCGAGGAGGATGTAGCGGGGGGTTAGGAAGGTGAAGGAGGGCAGGACAGAGGCGATGATGTGCTGCACGGGATCAATGAGAAATGTTCGTGAGTTCGGGAGGTGCATGTACGTACACATTTAAGCGTTCCCGTTTTCCAATCC
This sequence comes from Grammothele lineata, assembly GCA_002150815.3. Classification (NCBI taxonomy): domain Eukaryota; kingdom Fungi; phylum Basidiomycota; class Agaricomycetes; order Polyporales; family Polyporaceae; genus Grammothele; species Grammothele lineata. Next base: position 11,699 of record NDFF03000104.1, on the reverse strand, counting down.
CAGACTAGAAGTTCGGCCTCGGTATCGTCCATGGAGCTCTGCGTGAGAATTGCGAGCAAGTCCTGGCATATTTGGATGGTATAATGGTAACGGCCTGGGCTTGTCTTGTGCACCAACGTTGCACCTTTGGGAGCGGCAGGATGGTGTGCACCGGTCGTGAGCGACAAGAGGTGGACATGCACGTCCATTTCGCGACGTTGTGGCCTGCGTTCAGGCAATTAGGCATAATCCGCGAGGAGCGGGGAGGTAGAAGCGGGTGGTGGTTCGATAAGATGAATGTGCGGCTTACCCGTGCCACCAATGGTTAATCGCAACCAGCAGGTCCTGCGCTGGATCCATCCCAAAGTCACGGATGTCAAAGCCTAAGTCTGGTATCGTCCACTCTTTGTCCGGAATGTTGCGGATAATAGATGGGAGCTGGCGAAAAACGAGCGTACGCTTGCCCTCGGACTGGGCGAGGACGCCGCCGTAGAGCTCCCAGACGCTGCCATGGCCCATGGCCTGCTCCGTACGCGCGCGCCAGGCGAGGGAATCCCAAGCAGCCTGACGGGCGCGGAGGGCGGCAAGACGTTCTGCGGGGGTGAGCGTGCTGGGCGGGCCGTCGCGCATGCCGGCAATGGCGAGCTCGATCTTGTACTGGAAGCGGACATCGTCGTCGATGAGGTCCTTGAGCGCCTTGCATAGCTGTTAACAAGGACTGCGGTCAGGTAGGTTCCTTTCGGGGAGCTCTTCTTCCAGCCCGTCAAAGTTAGAGTGGACAGATATGCTCACCTGACGGCAGTGGAGGACGTCACGAAAGTCGTCGAGCGCGAGAAGGATGATTACATGGAGCTCTGTGGGCAGGGAGAGGAAATTGTGCATGGCGGTACAGAGGGCGCGAGATGGGTGAGGTTGTCGATCCTGGCAGAGAGTGATCGCGAGTGGCAGCTCCGTCGCCCTGAGCCAGGCCGCTGAGCAAGAAGATCTCGACGTCAATGGGGGGCCGACGGCAGTCCGGGCCGCCGTCGCACATCTCAGATCTGGCCACGATTGTGTCATGGACGCGCCTAGGATCGAGTGCAGCCGCTGGCGCCGCCATTCCGAATCCACTCCCTGAGGTCTGCGTTCATAAGCCTCTCCCACCTCTCGCCCACCTCTCCGCTTTCTGCATCGACAGCGCGCACGTCCTACGCCATCCCAGGATACTGTTCTGACGCACACCGTGCCCCGAGCCTAACTTCGTCTCGTTCGGCAGGCCACGCGACCGACATCCCACACGTCCCTCTTCCTGCGCCAGTCGCAAGTGCGCCCACCAAGATGAGCACTCAGCCCGCACCAGAAGTCCTTCTTGATGCGAACGGGAACCCCATCGAGACGTGGGGCGGCAAGTTCGAGCGCAAATTCAAAGAGAACCCGTTCGTGCCCGTCCGTGAGTCCGCCTTCCCCTCTCCGCACGCACGCGACCCACGCCTTACGCGCCCCTCCTCTCAGTCGCGGGCCTCACCACCGCGTCGCTCATCATCGCGGGCGCAAAGCTCCGCAGGCGCGACAGCACCTCGCTCAACCACTGGCTCCGCATCCGCGTCGTCATGCAGGGTCTCACTATCGTCGCCGTCGTCGGCGGTTCCTGGTGGTACGGCCAGATGAAGCACCAAAAGGAGGCCGCCGCCGCTGTCGAGCAGGACCGCATCCTCGAGCGCGCTGCTTTCGAAGCTCGGTTGCGTGCCGCGGAGGAGGCTGACCGCATGGAGCGGCTCGAGGCTGAGGCGTTCGCTAAGCCGGCGAGTGGAGGTTCAGGAGGGAGCTGGGGCTGGTGGGGGAAGAGTGGCGGGTCGGCGTAAGGGGCTGTTCGGTTGGCGGTATGTGTGTCCGGCGTGCATTTATATCAGGTACACTCTCCTCTCATAACATATCTACATCACGCGCTCTGCGTTGTACTATACTCGGTGAAAGCATCTGCGGGGGCGCAGCTCAGGCTCAGTACGCGAGTGTTCATTACCTTCGAGCAAGAAGTACTCAACACTGAACGTGCGCAGTGAGTAACTTGTTCTGGTTTAGACAGCGGATGATCGGCGACGTACGAGAGTACTCTTCGTATGCACGAACTTCCGCATGCTCGTGCAATCGCAGTTGCCGTGTACTGCACCAAACCATCCCTCCAGAGATTGTCATGCATCGCTTGCCCTCTCCTGAACCGGACTTGAGAGATCTCGTAGCTGCAAATAAATGAGAGCGTACCCTCGAATATCCCCATCCCGAGTAAAACATCTACCCTCCATGCAGCGTAGAGATAAACACGATCTCATCCCCATCCTTCAACTGATACTCCCCCTCACCCTCCAGCTCCCAGTCCGTGTCGTTCACCAGAACGAGCACCCCCGGCCGTCTGCAACCCGCGCGGAGCATCAATCTCAGTCTCAGTTTCGCTTTCGCGCGCCGCTTCGAATACCAGGACGAGATTGAGCACTCACACTGTCCCGTTTTCCACGAACAGCTCCGCGCGTTCTTTCAGCAGGTTATCGCGCAGCCATATGAGGAGGAATGAGATGTCTGCCGGCCGTTGAGGCGCGTCTGACGCGGGTGCGGCGGAAGAAGGGGAGGAAGAGGAAGGAGGTGGTGGGGGGACGTGTGCGGGGATGGTGATTCTGTGGGAACGTTGGTTGGAGAAGAGCAGCTCGAGGCCTCCGCCGAACTCGATCTTGAGGGAGAGTGTGGACATGTTGGGTGGAGGAGACTAGACGGAGTGTCTAATGTCAAATGAAAACCGGGAGAGAGGACCCCGAGGAAGGGGCAAGGTAAGGGCGCCTAGATGAAGATTGGGAGGCTACAGCTGAATATGCAGAGCTCTATCAGACGGCTTCATAGATAGCTCGGGCTCGGACGTTCATAGGATTCTTCTGACAAAGCTTGAAAGCGCTGCGATCAAAGTGCGGAAATGTTTGAAGACGTGTTACTCCCACTCCGAGCTCAGGTTCACGGCAAGCTACCATGGGTGTCTTGATCGTGAACATAGGTAGTAATATCACACATAACGTCACTCATAATAGCCATGAAGGTTCAGAGAGGAGCAGGGACAAGCGAACTGATTGAGGCCGGTGACACTGCAGAGCATGGAGAAGCCAGGAGAACCATGTATTGATCATAACTCGAGTACACCTTGTGGTGGCATGAACCAATGCCGAAGCGTAGGCTGGCTCTTCTTCACGTTCAGCTCGAAGCCTCGCTTCTCCGGATGCCGTACAGCCTAAAACACGTCACGGGAGAAGTATGTAAGTGCACAGCTTGATGCGGAGAAGAGAAGGACACGTACATTCCACGTACGGCCGTCTGCGACGACCTTTTCGAGATTCGGCACGCGCGACATCAGCATCTTAACTCCCGACTTCGGAATGGGGGCGTGTTGGGTGTGGTTCCCGTGCACGTCGGAGACGTCGGTGATGGTATGGATGCGTTTCGCTGCCGCCAGTGCGTCAGCATATTGTTCCTGTGGACGAGGTTAGCATCGGCCCGGGCGAGCACCAAGCGAAATGTACTAACGATCTCCTTCGCCGGCAAGCTCAGCTTCAGCGTCTCCAGCTCTGTACAATCGCGGGATATCGCCGCCGTGTTCTCGAGGGAAAGGGCAATGTTGCGGAATGAGAGGTGCGCGAGCGTTGCGCGGTGGCTGGAGACGAGGTTGATGACAAAGGAGTCCGAGAGGGTGATCTTCTCGGCGAGCTTGAGGGAGATGGACTTGATCGGGCAGGACCACACGCGCGTGAGGTTGACCATCGTCGTCCAGAAGCTGGGCGTCGGCTGGTTCCCGGGGGAGGGCGGGTTGTGGGTCTCGATCGCGAGGTGACGTAGGCGGGCCAGGGGCGCGACGTTGGTTGGGATCGGGCGTTGATTCTCCTGTGTGGCGGGTTAGTGAACGAGACTGGGTTGAGCGTGTGTAGCGATGTATACTGACCATGGTGGTGAACGCCAAGCTCTGTAGCTGTGGCGTGAATTCGAAGAGCCGTAGCATCGCACTCTGGTCGATCTTGTGACAATGAATGACGTGAAGACTGTTCAGGAGCGGGAGGTTCGGTAATGTCGTCTCCATTATCTCGTAGCTCAAAGTATGGTTGTTCTGCAATAACAGTCAGAGATAACGTCTAGTCCGAGAGTGCTATCCTTACCGTCAAGGTGAGGGATGTCAGCGACAGCATTAGGGTCTTGCTCCACTTCGGCAATACGTCGACAACGTTCCACGTTCCGGCGTCCAGAGTAAGAGAGCGCAGGGTGGTGATTTTCGTAAGTTCGATGGCTTGGTCCGTCGTGAAGTTAGCGAAACATCTTATGCTTTCCAAGTATGCCTTGTCTTGGAGGGAGAGAAGGAAGCTCGGCATGATGTCGAGGGTACAAGAGAACGAGCCAAGGTTCGGGCAGATCGCGATAGTCTGTGTGCAATCGTGCAGAAACTTGGGTTGCGGAATGTTTTTGAAGTTAGGAACAGCGCGAATATCTGAGTTTCCTCGTTAGCCGGCACTGCAAGGAGTAGCATTCAGCACACATACCGATATGCCGGACGTAAGAAGCAAGGTCAGGATGTTCCAACACCGCCGCAAACGGTGACATGATCTATGAAGTTGCTTGAACATTGAAGTACGTCAGTCGAAAAACTAAAGAATACCATTGGGTAACGTTTTGCCTGATTACGTCCGAAGGTCAAGTTCCTGTATAGCCGAGGAATGACGGCAGTTAGGAACGACTTGCTGACCAGCGACACGCACACGAGGTCGTTCCCAGACAGATAGTCGAAAATGAGCTGTAGGCAGTCTGAGTTCATGTTATCGGCCGAGGTCATGTCAGATCGGCCGCGTCGATTCGATGTGGCGACACTCGCGATGTGGCCGTGGTAGTGGTGGCGAACTTGAAAGCGTGGTGAAAGCACTGCCGACGCGCGTGCCGCGTCGAGAGGGCCACATCACGTGCGCGCAAGGAGGAGGGCGCCCCAGATCGCCGGCGTTTGCCGCTGGATCGGCGCGTGGACTGGCTGAGCCTGCGCTCGCCGCCCCGCGATTCCGAGTCCACTCTTTGCCTCTGCTCTTCGTCGTCGTCCGCGACGATGCCGGGCTCATCACCCTCTCTAGGCTCTCTAAGCTCCCCCTCGCCGTCCCCAGCACCTCAGGATCTGCCACCACCCCCCGACACTCATGAAGGCCAACACGCCGGCCTCGACACCGACTCTGAGCTCTCTGAGCTCACGGAAGACGAACAAGAGAACGACGGCGGGGATGACCTCCCGTCGCGCCCTAAGAGGCGGTCGCGAGACCTCGTCCCGCAAGGTATGTGGGACTGGGCCATGAAGAAGAAGCCGGAGAAGAAGGACAAGCCCGAATGGCGTAGCAAACCCGTCGAGGAGGAAGAGGAGGAGGAGCAGGCCGGTCCCGCCAAGGCGATGGAGGAAGAAGAGGACGACGACCAGGACAAGGGTTACGGCTCGGACCGCGACCTTACCCCCGACCCCGACAGAGACGACGCGCTCACCGACAATGAGGTCGACGTCAATGACGACGACGACGACCAGCCAGAAGACGAAGGAGAATCCGCCGACGAGGAGCCTGCCCCCGAACCAGCCACACACATCGACGGAGAACTCTCCGGTGACGAGATTGAAGAGCCCGAGGAGGGCGAGCTGGAAGAGCCCGATGTCGCGCCCTCCCCAAAGCCGGTGGCGTCACCTGACCTCACCGATGAGGAGAACGGCGACGTCGGCGAAGATGACGTCGAGGAAGAAGACGTGCCGGAAGTCACTCCCGCTGTTAAGGAGGCGTCGGAAATGGATGAAGATGAAGAAGATACCCCTCCCGACGACGTCGACATCCCCGATGCCGACGAACTCCCTACCACCGAAGCCGTGACCCCCGCTGAGGGTGTCGTAGACGCGGTCGAGCAAGACCCGGACGCGACAATGGATGTGGACGTGCCCTCCGCCGTGTTGCTGTCCCCTATTGCCGTCGCGGCGTCCTCGATTATGGGGGGTGCCGCCCTCATCCAACAAGCATCCCCTAGTTCCTCTCAGCGATCGTCACCCTCGGGCTCTCGTGCATCGTCGCGTTTCCCATCTGCCGAACCGGAACAAGAGCCTGAAGTACCCTCAGAAGCCGAAGTTGAACCCGAGCCGGAACGTAAACCAGCCGCTCGCAACTCAAGGAGCCGGAAGGGCAAAAGTCGCACGCGCGCGGCGCGCCGCTCTCGCGCAGCCGCTGCCGCCGACCTCGCCGACAATGAACTCGATCCAGACCAGGCGGATCTGCATGACAATGACGGCCTGGACCCAGACGACTTGGATGGCGCGACGCCCGACCTGGATCTGGACGCGGACATGCAACCAGCGCATCGCGCGGAGGCACTCGACGTGCTCGCGACGATCGAACTCAAATTCGCCCTTCTCCGGGAGCGCCTATATGTGGAGAAGATGGATGCATTAGCGTGGGAGGAGGAGCTTGTCGCGAATGGTGCGTAGTTTCGGCCTCGGGACTTCTCGTTTCTCATCTCGTGGCCTAGGTACGCACCCTGAGTTGCTTCATCTACACGCGGAACTCTCCAGTAGGCGCGACAAACGTCTTGAACTCGCTTCGCGGAGGCGAGATTATGAGATCGAGAACGCGACCAAACGTCGCAAGCTTGACGAGACAGGAGCTTGGACGACATGGAAGGTACGTCGCGGACCGCTAGGCGTGACCGCGCAGCTAGTTGACGGCCTTTGGCCCCGCAGTACGAGCGAGACCAACTTCAGAAGCAAATGATCGCTGAAAATAACGGGAGGAAACGCGTTCTTGAACGTCAACGTCGCGCATTGGAGAGGCCACAGCCAGGTATGTCGTCGTCACCATGTGTATGCAGGCTGTTCCTTGACTTCTTTGTAGTCCGCCCGTTTCCACAGCCTTTCCTTGAGGTACCTCCTGCGCAGTCACTCCACGAAATCGTCAAGTCTAGTCCTTTTGGGCTCCCAAACTCGGCATCCACCCTCGGAAAACGCCTCCGGAAGAAGGACACATCGTCTCAAGTGCCCCTTGTCTACCCCACCCTTGCATCTCTATCGCATAACGAGATTGCAAGTGACTGGGAAGCCATCGTGAGAGCGCGGCATCCCATGGGCTTCAATCACCATAATGGACCGGAACTCATGAATGTGGTGTTGAGCGGTGGTGTGCCCTACGGAATGGATATCCACGCAATGAATGTGCAGATACTCGACGGGCCAGGTCGATTCGCTCCCCCTCAGCATCTATCGCAGCAAGGAATGGTTCAAAATTACGGCCCTCCACCACGCCTTCCTCACCACCATTCTGCTCCTCCCGGCGGAATCCCCCACATCCCTCATGCTCAACTTCAGATGGAGCAGGAGATGATTGGCGTGCGCCCACCGCCGGGGATTCTTGGACATCCTTCTCAGCAGCATTTCGGCCCGGGCCCCGGCCCGTCTACACTGATGAGGCGATCCATCTCTCCCGTGCCCCTAGGCAATGGTACTGGTCCTAGCTCGCTGATTGGGACTACTCTTGGTGGCGGCCCGCTTCCTCCTGGCTTTGTAGGTTCCAAAGCGAATGGTTGGTCAGGTCCTCCGTCTGGCGGAAAGGATTCTAAGCGTTTCAATGGAGATGTCGATGGGCGTGAGCGGGAACGTATGGGTGATGGGCTCTCCCAGAGAGACCGTGCGGAACAGCGGGAGAGGGAGGGAGCTTACCATATGCATACCTCTCGGCATGTAAGCCACCAACACGCACACCAACATCCTCACGGCAACGCTCCTGCCCCCCCTGGCCATCACCACGGACATAGTCACTCGCATCATCACCACCACCATGTCCACCATGTCCACCACCATGGCCATCCACCCGGACCTCACGGCTCGTCGATGCCAGGGCTTCCCAGCGCAAATGGTGGTCCCAGTGGACCAACACTCAGTCCCCCAGGGCCCCGTGACTCCGACCAACGACGACCTCGTTCGAGTGCTCCGACGGAAGTTATCGATATCTCTGTTCCTCATAGACCTCCCTTGGCGTCCCCTCAGATGTCCGCGTTCTCGGGCTGGAAGGGAAATGAGGACATGTACCCGCCTCCGCCGAGTGACCTACAGCGCCATCGGGAACGGGAGCGAGAGCGAGAACGCGTCGACGATGTGAAAGCACTAGGTCCGTTGGGTCCGCCCCAGGCTGGCGCGAATGAGCCTTTGATGACCGCGTTTACGATGGGTCCGTCACAGGGAAGCACGCATGGCTCGACTCATCGGCAGGGACACGGCTCAAACATCGGGCCTTCTAACCCTCCTTCATCTATGCCTACTTCGCGTCGAGGATCCTGGTCCATAGAGGACCATGGCGTTCCGTGGTCTTCTCCTTCTACGCATCCTCCGCCAGGTGTCATCCTCTCCTCGCCGAGTCAACGCCCCCCGAACAACCGAATCCCACATGCTACCCATGGATCTTCCTCCTCGTTTAACAGTCCATACGGCTCTCCCCCTCAAAGCAACGGCCGGGCACACCCTCGTGCCGGCAGTCCGCCACCCTCGGGTTACGCTGGTCCCCACCGCTCACCCGCTCGCCCGCACTTCTCCCGCGCGCCCCTAGGCGGTCCACTTTCTCCTCCCTCGTCACACCCGCTCAGCCCGCGCGTCATAGACGGCCCAGGCTCCCGCCTCCCTCGGCCACCCTCACCCGGCGTTTCGAAGCCTCCAGCGAAGCTCGGTGGGTTCCCCATACCCGAGAGCGGCAACATCGCGCCGATCGGGACGAGCTCGAACGGCCCGCTACCTCCGCGCGACTTACCGGTGTCAGCGACGCTCTTGCCACCCCTGCCACCGACCAGCCGAATAACGGGCAGTGCTTTGACGGAGCGGCCACCTCCGACGTCAAAGGTCGTGCCTGTAGATGGCCCATGAAGCCCAAGCAGGTCTGTGAATCCAGCCGGGAAGACAGTCGTGCGTTGTACATACCATATCACTTCTCGTCGCGATGACCCCGCCTCGCTCCTCCGTTTTTCTCGCCTCCGGTCTCCTCTCGATTGACTATTATCTCGCCTCGGTGGATCTGCTTGTTATCACTGTATCGCTGTGCGTGCGACTAGTTCTCTACGTAATGTATCCCAATTCTATATTCTCTTCTCTCGTGGATGTGCGAGTGTGTCGGTGCTTATAAGTTCAATAGACTCAGGACGATCGGCCGAAAAAGCAGAGCATGACCAACGAGGCGCGGAGTGGATGAAGGATACCCAGATCCCGGTCGTAGACGTTCAGGCCGGTCGGAGGGCGGTCGCATGCGATCGGGAGTCCGAGTCGGGCGAAACCAGGCGCCCGATCGGAGTCCTCTGCTTACTCAACGCGTGTTCTACGAAGTGCATACTCAAATAACAACGCGTGAATATGACTGAGGCAGTAAGAGACCGGTTTCTATTCAACCAGTAACGCCGACCGCTAATGCCCTCCTTGGACTCGAACAGGCCCCATAGCGTAGAGAAAATAGCGCCAGATTTGTGTCTCCCGCTATCGTTATGGGAATTTTAATATGGATCCGTTCATCACTGGCCAGCTACATGTGCTACATTGCCGCTACACGAATTTCAATAGCGTTCACAAGTCCAAGAGAAAGGTCCGCATATCCCCGTTAGTAGTACAGCTGAGCTTCTCGTTGACAAAACACCCTCAGGCATGTAATTGCGCTTAACCAACCAATTTACAAACGGCGAACTTCATCGATGATATTATCGTATTCGAACGACGGCAGCGTGACGTTGTCAGACGTACGCCGAATTTCTCTGCTTCTCACGGGCTGCGGTATGCAGCAAGTGGAGTGAACATCCCCCTGGCGATCGTAGGGGATATCGGTTCCCGGCCGCCATGCGTCCACTCCCTTTGCAGCTCAAGCCGGGGCATATATTAAGTCATCTGGCATGCGGATGCGAGCTAAGAACCCCGTTCGTTCTCTCCTACTTACCTACTGTCCCCTGCAGACACCGCCTACCCAGCACTCTCGCTTGCTCGCCTCTTTCATCAATGTCTGTGTCGACCATCTTCCTCCCCGCTCCCCCGCCGCCCACCAAGCTCGGCCGCTTCCGCCAGCTCTCGCCTCTTGCGGGCGTCCATGTTTCTCCGCTCTGCCTTGGCGCAATGAGCATCGGCGACAAGTGGGCCAACCACGGTTTTGGCGCGATGAACAAGGAGTCTAGCTTCAAGCTACTCGATGCCTTCTTCGAGAGGGGCGGCAACTTCATCGACACCGCGAACGCGTACCAGGACGAAACCTCTGAGGCCTTCATTGGAGAGTGGATGGAGCAACGCGGGAACCGAGACCAGATGGTCATTGCTACCAAGGTAAGTCTATGCCTCGCTCTGTACATCACCGTTGTCTGAACACACCGCGTAGTATACCGGGTCATACGTGCGGGCTCGCTCCGAAATCACGCACAAAGTCAATTATAGCGGCAACAACATCAAGTCAATGGCGGTCTCTGTTGACGCATCGCTCAAGAAGCTGCGGACGCATTATATCGATATCTTATACGTGCATTGGGTAAGTGCAATAGACATTGACCAGATGGCGATAGGCTTGACTGAGTGTTCCCTTTCAAAGTGGGATTGGGAGACTTCGATGGAAGAGGTAATGAACGGTCTTCACAATCTCGTCGCCTCTGGCAAAGTTCTGTACTTGGTAAGTAGTTCTTTAATACACACTCGGTCGTGGCACAACTGACACTCCTGTAGGGCGTTTCGGACACGCCCGCATGGGTTGTCTCGAAAGCGAATCAGTACGCGCGTCTTACCGGAAAGACGCCGTTCTCGATCTACCAAGGCGCGTGGAACATCCTCGAGCGTGATTTTGAACAAGATATCATCCCGATGGCGCGCGCCGAAGGTGCACTACCTATTATTCCTTCCGTGGAACCCCTCCCTGAATATAGCTTCCAGGCCTTGCTCTCGCGCCTTGGAATGTCCTTGCCGGAGGCCATATCCGAACTGACGCAGAAGAGGAGAGACGTCGGCAAACAAACGAGCGTGGTAGGGTTCGCGTCGACTCGACCATCACGGAAGTCAGCTCACAGGTTCATGTGCAGGGCGCATAATGGTGGGTGAGGATTGGGAGCGTACGCCAGACGAGCGCAAGATGTGTCAGGCCCTCGAGGTGGTCGCAAAGCAGGTCGGCGCAAAGAGTATCCAGGCAGTCGCAATTGCGTACGTGATGCAGAAGACGACGCACGTCTTCCCGATTGTCGGGGGCCGGAAGGTCGAACAGCTCGATGCGAACATCGAGGCGCTTGACATCACGCTGTCAGACGAACAGATTAACTTCTTAGAAGGGGTTCTGCCGTTCAAGAAGGGCTTCCCGCACAATTTCATCGTAAGTTTTTTTTGAAAACAAACTGTGGATAGAAACTATGAGCGCTGAATAACTGATAGGGAGACGGAAGCTACTTCATACCTCTCATGCAGAACGCGGGCAACATGGACAAATGGCCGCGCGCTCCTGCCATTCGTCTTGGCAGTGCGTAGACTTTCTGGGGCACCAGGTCAATCTCGTATTCTCGAGTATCGGGAAATGGATATCCGTTGTTCGAGGTTCAGGTTCTTTTGAATGTTATGTCTGTTGGAATCTGGTGCCTTCCGATCCGAGCTCGCGCGTAGCACGTGATACGTAGTTGTACTGTACGCTCACCATGTCCCGCGCTCCTCGCGCTTTTGCCCTCATACCACCACCATG